>JANHFX010028331.1:23509-36647 GCA_027560015.1 Chloroceryle amazona
CTCTTGCTCAGCATTGCTCAGCTCCCCTCTCAGGCTGCTCTTCTGCAGCTGCACAGCCCCAGGGCTCTCAGCCTGTCATAGGCACAGAGATGCTCTGGTTCCCTCAACACCTTTGTAGCTTCCGCTGGACTCTCTCCAGTAGTTCCTTGTCTTTCTTGACCTGGGGAGCCCAGAACTGGACCCAGTGCTCCAGATGTGGCCTCACTAGGGCAGGGTAGAGGGGGATGGAGAACCTCCCTTGACCTTCTGGCCACACTCTTCTTAATGCACCCCACCTATTTCTCACCACGATAGCTGCAGAGCGACTGTAATTCTCTTAGTTCATTACAAGCAACAAGAAGAACTGGGCCAGCATAACCGAGCTTCTGTCAAAATGCTTTGCTCAGGTAACAAAATTACATGTCTGAAAGTACTGTCAATAGTAGAAAACATTGTAAAAAATGCATGTTACCTAAAGTGAGAACACTTTTAGCCTGAATCCTCTAGATTCAGAAGTAATCCTCATCTAGAGGAGGCCAAATGAGCTCAGGCTTTGCATTATTTATTATGAAGATCATCTATCATTCTTTCCAGTGCCATGGATTTAGACATAGGTTGTTCTGACATGTCCTCAATGGAATAGCTTTCCAGTAGTGACAAAGTGGGAGCCAGTAGAGACTCTCAGCAGTAGAAGTGGCTCCTTTTTATGTAACATTGTGTTGATAATCTGGAAGTGTTGTAGTAAGCTAGTAAAAATCAATAGGAACCACAAGAGGGGGGATTGGAGATCTAATAATTCTGTTTATGTAGAGTTGGTAACCAGGAAGGTGATGGGAATAAATAGATCTTTAACAAGATCTCTGTGTTGCTTGCACTGCAGAAGGCATGGATGAGCCAGAACATTGCATGTGCCCTTCTTGGAGGTGCTCAGCACCTCTCTGTGCTTTGGTCCAGATGTCAGCTGTACTTGGAGAGCTTTTCTCTGTAGTTAATGGCTTTGTCACAAGGTGCAACTTCTCTGGTCTTTGCAAACCTAACAACTTCTCCCCGAATAAGAACCTATTACAGCAATTAAGAGTCGCTGATAGCCATGGAAATAATCCCTTTTCTTGACCTAACCTAAAGGTGTTCTGCTCTCTTGCACAAATTGCATACCTCAGCTTTTTGGATAATTTACATGTTTCTGATTTAAATGATGCAGTGTGGTTATTGCACTTTGGAAATATAGGGCATCAATCAGTGAGAGTGGTTGCTCCATACAGCACAAAATGTAGTCCTTGGATGTACACATACGTCACTCGCTGACTGAAATCGATGCCATTTTGCTCACCTAAGGAGAGAATTTGTCCCGTGCGCCAACTGGAAAAACTGAGCTGATGCAGAAACGATGGGACTTGGAACGGAGAGGAAAAGCTTGATATCCTCCACCATAAAAATCAAATGTGAAAAGTTCATCATTTAAAGCTGCCCTGGGTTGTAATAAATAATTCAGCCCTCGATTATATGCAGTTTCTCTTCCACGTAGAACTATTTCCACAGGTTTTTGTAAAAAATCAGTCTGGAGATGCTTAGAAAATATGCATGTGTTTATAGATAGGTAGATAAATATATGGAGATGAAATCTTACGTCATGCTGATGATTTACTTTATCAAGATGTGCTTTTTGTCCACGAACGATTATCTCATTGGGTTCTTTGATCTACAATAACCCAAGAACTAAAATAAGGGGTTTTCAGTGTGACTCGATTGGATTTGTTCTGTACGTATAGAAGCAGTGCCAACACAGGATTTAACTAAAAGAATAAAGTTGAAAGCCTGCTTTGCCAGTAGCCTTAATTCACCCTCGCTTTCCTTTCCTAGGATTGTCACTAATAGGCGATGACGACTTCTTAATTATTATTTAAGTTTAATAGCTGATTATTATTGCCTAATGATATGAATACTTTTAGCTGCGGTCGGTCAGAAAAATCACACTGGATTTCAGGTTTCTGAATGGATACGTTTGCAAACATTTTGCCTGGCACACTTATATAGGAAGAGTTGAAATCCACATTTCATGACCACGTTTTCTGAGTTCTTTCCATTCCTTTTCCTACAACCACGTCAATTACTCTGGGAAAGGCAGTGAACTTTTCTCAGAGATGGAGAGAAAACAATTTAAAATGTGGATGAATATAGGCTTATTTCTTTGCTTCATTGCTGCTTCAGTTTTATTTGAATTAGAAAAAAAATGTATATTGAATGAGGTAAGAGGAGCTGTATCGGAAAGTCTTTGCCATGCAGAAGAGCAAGCTGAGTCAGTGTGCCTTGGCTCATCCCACCTCAGCTGGGGATTTAACTGAGGCACACAACTGCACCTCATTTTTGGTGTTTACCAGAATTGCCCTATGATGTCTGTCTCTCCCTACTAGGACAGAAAAGGGCATATGATTGCCTGAAGAAAACAGTCTCCTTCCCAAGCGGTCGTGCCCTAAAATCCTTGTTTTCCTTTTCTGCAAACCAGAAAACTCAGCTTTATGGAACAAAACTCCTCCATGAGCCAGCCAGCAGCCTTGTGCAAGGAAGTAGGTAAGCTGTTGCTCCTACAGAGAAGCTCAAGCAATTAAATTTGTGAGCTCTTCCACAGAAGAGTTATAATCCTCATAGATTCGCTACTGGGGATTTTTTCCCTACCCCACCTCAGCTTCTCTCAGCCCCAGCCAGGCAGGATTGACTTCCACCAGTCCTCTGGGACTGCCAATGGATTAGTTAAATTATGATGATAATTTTTAGGCTGTTGGCCACACGTTTGTTATGAAATGAAGCGACTCTCTTCACATGAGCTGTCAGACAGAAATTACTTCGAGTCACAATCAATCTAAATTTCAACTTGGAGACTTCAAGGTGAAGGCTGTGAACTTTGTGACCTATGAAAGGCCCGTGAAGCCATCCAAGCTTTTTCATTTTTAGCTAAAACACTATTTCCATATTCCTCTGCTGCAGAAAATATTATTTATATGCCCAAACTCCATAGCATTAAACGCAGTAAATCCTGTATTTCAAGAAACCACCTCCATCAAAGTTGAGCTTTAATTTCTTCAAGCCAAATTCTTCTCTCCCCTCCCTCTCCTATTCACAGCAATAAATGTTTTATAGAAACTCTGGGGGAAGTTTCTGACCCCATGGCAGTAAAACCCAAACAAGTGATCAAAAAATTACGTATTTATAACATTTCATTAGGCTTAAAATTACCTCTGTTCTTCTCGTGTGAATGTTTAGGATTTATCGAGCAAGTGGCAGTCTCGTTATGCTCATTAAAACACATTCCCCCTTCGACCAGTGGAGCAGGGAGGCCAAGAACTGTGGCTTTGTGAACTTTAAAACTTCTTACGGAAGGAGCTTGAATAAGAGACCCCGAGTGTCCCTAAGCACGGTGTAGTTACACACACGAGGATCTACACCGTAGATTGCATGTGAATATTTCTCCTGAATGGTTTTTGCTTACACTTAATTTTCAATCAAGCAAGTTGAATGCAACCCAAAACAAGACCTGTACCTAATGCTGAGTTTAATGACCCTTTTAATAGCAGCAGAGTTGGCCGCCTTCTCTCTCTCTGCTGTTCCCTCGTAGCTTTGGAGCGTTAAACGTGTTATCAAAATGACTTTTTGGTACGGTCCACAAATTAAGGGAAAGGTGCACAGGAGCAGTATACTCATCCGGCATGAAATCAAAAGCTAATCAATGCAGATTATGTTAGATTAGCTAAGCGAGTAAACAATTAGCCAAGTTAATGTTACCTACCCTGTCCTTCAGCACCAGCCAGGTAAAGAATTGGACTTCCCGGCCGTGTTTAATTCCAGTTCACGTTGGTGACATTGCAAGTTGCTGGGTGAATTTTTCCAACCAGCAACTCCCTGTTATTTCCATTTTGTTGCCAGTCTGGGAAAAAAAAAAGAAAAAAGGAAATGTTGGGAGGAAGAGGGGTCAGCTGCTGGGGAAGGAATTGTGGATTTTGATGGGAAGCCACGATGCAGAGTAAGGAATTATCCTCGGGGTCGAGTCGCTGCGCACAGCAGCTTCTCCCCAGGCTGGATTACGTGGGATTATGCAGGATTATGATGCTCCTGGCAGGGCCAAGGAACTATTTGAAGTTCCCCCTGAACTGTCTCAGGGGCTTTGGCCAACTTGGGAAAGCAAAGCTGGTCTAACCAAATAGTGAAGGATAAATATGAAAACTAATTAAGTAGTTGGTCTTGGTTTTAATTTATTCTTGGAGGGTTTTATTGTTATTTTTGCTGATGGAAACATTCAAGTGTCTGATTCCTCCCTCTGAATTCCCCACACTGTGCAGATCAACTTTTTTTTGTACTCATTAAGGTCACGGTGAAAATGAAATTAGCAGCTGGAATTCTAGGACAGAAAAATCTATTGCATCTCTTTGCCCTTTGCTTCAGGTCTCATAAAACTCATTGCTCAACCTGTGTGGACTGGTGGTCTTTGAAACATATGTCGTGCCTGCACAGGTCTCTACAGTACTGCATTTTACTTCTGATTTACTCTGCCTTGCTTTCAGTTCTCTTTGGATTAACACAAGCACGCCAACAAAAATAATTAGCGATATTAAGGCAGTTTCAGAGCATCTGCTTGCTAATATTAATGTCACCAAGGTACAGAAAAGCTGTGAGTCTGGCTCTAAAGTTCCCACCGTAATGTAGGAATTAAATGGAGTTTATTTGCACATTTTATTCCCTAAAAAGTAACATAACCCTTTTTTAGCTGCTGGTTTTACAGAATCATTGGTGAAACGGAATTCATCCAGCGGTTGTATTGAAAATATTAAATCTATCTCCTATCAATAACACAAACTCTTTCAATTTCTTTTCATTCTAAGTCAGTCTTGCAACCAGAATAGACCCACGATCTTTCAGTTGTCCCTGTGACTTGCAACATTTCAGATCACCTCCATTTTTTTTCCTGTTGTTTTATGTAAAGGATTGCATCCCATGTTAGGCAGTGTTAGAGCCAGCAAGTATTTTACTTTACATATTGTATCATTGTTTAACTCTAATCAGTGACTTCTACACCAGGGCAGCTGATTTCGGTGGGGTGGAAGGGAAATCACAGAACGTTGAAGATGTTAGAGCTGTAGTTTGGTTAAACCTGCCCTGACTGCTTTTTGGGATCACGTAAACTGCTGAAAATGTGGGGTTTTGCTGTTAAACTAAACTTAATTACCTTGTGACCGCTTACGACCAGCCACCATCAGCCACTCTCTTTAGTTTGAGTTTTCCCAAAACTTCCAGCAGCAGAATTTGCTCAGATTTGGGTTTATTGGCTCTTTTATTGGTGTGGGGGTCAGATGATGGGTATCTTTGCCCTGCAGCTGAGCAGTACCTTTGCTCTCCCACTATTCCCATCCCTGACCAGCACTGGCACATCGAGCAAGAGCATCCTCTGCCCTGTGTGTTTATGGTGGTCCTTAGGACCTTTGCCATTAAAGCAGATTTGGTGAGTAAGTGGCAGGGGCAAGCAGAGGTATCTGTGGATTCACTTATATAGTGCCATAAAACCCAGTCTCATAAACCCTGCGGAGTGGGGTTTTCACTTCTCTCAGCAGGGAGGATCTTGATGGTCTAAAGTAAAAACTTTGTCTTCTCAGCAGAAAAATCCAGAAGGTGGAACACAGTTTTGTTACCAGGTATTTGGGGTGGTTTTCCACTTGAACAAATGAATTCTATTTCTTTTTGATCTTCAAAGGCTTTTCTGAATCATTGTGTGTTCTATTTATTTGTTTATTTGGGCAGGGAAACTTTGCCATTCTGAGAAATAAATTGCAAACATTTGCTAACCTGAGGCCAAAACCTGCTGGCGTTTAGGTGTTTCCAGATGGCAAATATATGAGGGATTGGGAAAAAAAAAGTAAACATAACACCAACAGCTACAAAATATTTCTTGGTTTTATCCCAAACAAAAAGGAGGAAATTCTTAATCCATCAGATACCAGCTGTGATTTGTAAAGACAGTTTCTTAACATGGGAACGAAGGGCTTTGTGCCTGACTGGCTGGATAACAAAAAAATAAAAATAAGCAATTAATTATTTCGATTGTGAAATTTTCCAGGAATTTCTGGTGTTTTATCAGGTGGCAGATTATCCCCGTGTTGCTATCGTGACAAGTGCACTCTCCCAATAGCACTGACCCAGTTATGGGGCTGAGCAAGGCACAGCATTCCCATGTGGAGCTCCGAGAGCCACGGGAGGAAGAAGAGGAGCAAAGGTGGGCGTTCTCAGGGCTCAGCACCAGCTGCCTGTTGTGTTTTACCCCTTCTGCCTCTGTGCCGTGTTGGAGGGTGATGCCTGAACTCCTCTAGGCTCCATTTCAGTGAAAATATCAAGAGGTGCCAGTTAGTGGGCAGGAGTAGAAGTAGCAGCGAAGGGTTTTCATGAGCCCTACCGGTGATGCTCTGAGACCTCCTCTTCACATCTCAGAGGATTCATTCAGGATTGCACAAGGATGATTTTTTTCTTTCACATTGGAACTCAGGTATATAATGTGCTGGTTCAAAACAACTGTGGAAACTTTCCAGTCTACAGACTCTTCTTGCTTCCAGACTTTTTCTAAGGGATATTTTGTTGAAAACAGTAACATTTCCAAAGCCATCTACCCTCTCTCCCTTTAGGTGGAGCAGAGGTGGAGCTATCCCAGCCCCATCCCATATGGCACCTGCAGATCCCAGGATGCTCTTCATCCCCTCTCCAGCCCATCTCTTGCCCGGTGCCTTGGGTCCTGATTCTGCTCTCTGTACTTGCACTGAGAGATCTTACTCAGCGAACAGTCTGTTTGAAATATGAACCTAATCCCAGGGTAATGTTCTACCTCTTAGATTTAATTTCAGTTGATCCCTACAGTATGAATTTTTTACCAGGACAGTTGAATCTGTCTGTGAGATCTTGACAACAGGGTCCATAAGGAAAATGGAAACTTCTCAAACATAAGATTTAAATGCAAACCCATGAGGTGGTGTTGTGGTCAGAGGTACTGTGCAGACAGCACCAAGTCCCACCAAGCATCGGTGACTTTTACTCTCAAGAAAGGAAAATGCTTGGCATCCTCTGGACACTCACCATCACTGTTCAGCTCCTCCCAGACCTTCTGTAGGTGCTGTGTCCAGCTCCTGGTCCTACTGACTGCAACACAGATGTGGGAACCCAGGAACAGGAATGGGTCTGTAAAACTAAAAGAAAAATTATGATTTTATTTTTATTTTTTCTTTCCCTTGGGTTGTTGCCAAGTCTGCAGATGGATCTTTGCCAAGCAGATCCTTGTGGCAACATGGATTTCCTTTTATCCGACTGCTTGGCAGCATCTGGGGATCGTTGCAGCTGATTGTTTTGTCAGTGATACCAAGAGTGTTTGTTCTTTAACCTGCGTCTCTGGATGCCTCTGTGGCACAAATAATCCAAGGAACAACGCAGCAAAGAGTGACATGCTGCAGCCCAACCTAATAATAATTTTAAGGCAAAAGAACTTGAGTATGAAATTGATACTGGATTAATACAAGTTTTACTTGCTTTGTAAATAAGTCTGCATCATATAAAAGGATTAAACTTTATCAAGTAACAGGGTGATTTCAGTTACCTGAAAGTCTGAATTGACTCCAGCTTTAAATACTGTTGCCTTTAAAGTTTGACTTTAAAAAGAAAGCATCTTTGAACAAATTGTATTGTGGTTCATTAAGGAAATTCTGTATTTAGAGCACTTTTGTAAAAAAGGGAAAAAAAAAATCATGAATTTTGCAATGTATTTTAACTTTAAAGCCTGAGATTATTTAAGTGCTTTGATAACGTAAAGAAGTCTCCATTAGAAAAAGGGAGCAAATTAATTTCTTGGTCTCTTTCCAAAAATTCCTCAAACACATTATTTATTATTTTGCTCTGGACAAGGAGCCCAGACGATGAGTCTGGTTCAAATTTAACAAATGCAGAAGCCATAAAAGTGTGACTCGAAGCATGCAAATGAAGAGGATGGTTCCTAGGCTCAAGAGAAGTGGTGCTGGGGTGAATTGCACACTGCTTTCATCAAGGACACAGGTTTTGAGACTGACATTATCAATGATAGACTATTTATTTGTAATTTGTGTTTTACTGTTTCTGCACTTTTACAGCTTGATCCTGGTCTTACTGCCTGAATTTATTTTGCCAGAGTCCAGTTTGATTTCTGGAGTTGCTGAGGTGGGATGCTGAAGTACGCCAAATGAGCTGGGTTTGTGTACACGTGTGGATTAATGGATGAAAGAATAACCACCACCTGAGACTGACAGATGCCTCCTTCCTCCACAACACTCTTCTGATGCTTTCTGACATGTATTATGGAACAAGAGGGACCAGATTAACTTCTCCTCTGGAAGAGATGCTTTTAGTATCCTGAAAGTCAGAGGACTTTTGCCAGCTGGTTGCCACAACAATCCAAACTCGGGTAAGTGATTGTGAAAGTTTGTTCACTCTGATTCCCTTGGAACAATGTGTTGTGTGCAGTGACAGTGCAGAACAAAAGCCTATCAATAATCAAGGGGTTGCGGTTAAAACAATTTAATGGCTTTCGATATAAAATTGGATCTCCAGGTCTTCACTCATCCACTTCAGAACCAGTTCAGAGCTATCCAAGGTAATAAAAGACCTTGCTAAAATAAAAGACCTATCCAAGCTAATAAAAAACTTGACAGAGTTACTGTGTGTCATTTTCCAGGGAGCTGTAACTACTGCGTTATAGCCAGTTCATTGAGAACTAAGTACAGAGCCCAAACACTGACGAAGCTTTGGAAGGAAAATGAATCATGGCTGGATCAGATACAGACACAAAAGTGCTGTGTGAGAGGTTAAAACCATTCCAGGAGCTGAATGCCTTTGCTGCATAGAAAAAGATGTGACAATGAGTTTCATTTAAAGAACTGAATTCATTTGCCACGGGAACAATGAGGTTTTGCTTTTTAAATCAAAATGCAGACAAGTAATTTCTTAGGCAAGCAAAGCTCTGAATTATGCTGGGGAAGATACAACGTGAGTAAACAGTCCTTTCTGTAATACAGCTATAAAATATTATAATATACATATACATGAAATAAAGAAGTGATTGAACTTGTCATTTAATTGTATTATCAGATTTGTAGCTTGTGAAAATGTCAGGGAAAATAACACAGCATGGAGGATGGGTCAATTTATTAATTGTAGATAATTTTTAAGCCAACTTCAGTCAGTGCTATTGTATTTCTTATTTATAAGAACTCACCAAGTTGCTTGGATAAATCATTTTTGGCCAGCAGGTTAGTTTTTTATTGTCTTCCCATTCTGACTGCTGCCTGGTTGTCTACCAGGATCAGTGCCTGCTCTCCAAGGTCACACAGCGTGGATGACTGTGACTTTTCCAGTGGAAGAGTAACATTTAGAACCTGACCAGTTTGAGCTTTGGGATGATGGCTCTAAATATTGGTAACCTTCAGTATAACAGGAGAAAAGGGTTCATTTATTCGTGCGGATCTTTGTAATTCTTGCCCATTTGCCCTTTCTCCACACCAGCTCTATTATGTATATATAGTTAAAATATATAGATTCCATATACCACTCAGTTCTTAAATTTGAATCACAGAACAACTCTAGTTACACCAGCCCAACCGGGGACCAAATTTTGGTCTAGTTATTAATTTTCACTCCCAACAAAACCTGGGAGTTTTATCTGAATAAAGACTTAGGACTCAGTTCTGTTAACTAACAAAACAAAACTGCCAGAGAGAGATCAAAAGGATCTGTCAACATGTGCTCCCAGAGCAGCACCAGTAAAACCAGCTGCCCCAAATAAAGCCTCATCCACACAAGCTGTCCTGCTCAGGCTGTTTCTTTGCTTTCTGGGTGAAGCAGGAATGAGAGAAATGTCTAGAAACAATTTGGAGGTAATTTGGTCACTGGAGATGTGGAGATTGAATGCTGCTGGTGCAGGGGCTGCTGGCACTGTCCAGTGGGATTTTCAAAGCCAAAGCCACATTCAAGGTAGATTTTAGAGCACAGAAATTGTCGGGCTCTCAAAATATTTCAAGGTTGGTTGTGCTTTTCATAATTTTGTCACTGCTTTCAGTGAATGAGGACAAAACGAGGGAGCTAATCTGAAGTTCTTCCTCCTTTCCCAGGAGAGCTGGGTTATTGCTCTCCACGTGGAGCTAATGCAGCTCCTTATAAAGCTCACGGACATTCAGTGTGGAGCAAAGAATCTCTTACATAAGGTGGAAAGAAATCTGGGGGGATGGAGAGTGGGGCAGGAGGGAAATGGAATATCTTACCCACTTCTCATGGGAATGCTGCTGTAAAAATAGGTTTTGTCCTGCTTATAGAAGTCTTTTATTTCAAGTCTCATCTGGCTCATGCCTGGACTCCAGCATCTTTAGGGGGTTAAAGACCTTCAAGCATGGAATGGCACTTTTTAGGTTTAAGGCTCTACTTATTTGCAGAGACTTGTTTGGATGTTGGTCAGGAAGCCTGGAACAAACTATTCTCAGGTTTTTAGATTTCAATCTGGGGTTTGAGGCAGGGAGAGAATGTTTAAATGCAGATATTAGATGGTCACCATGTGCCCATGGGGGAACAGGATTGCAAAATCTTCCTTAAGGCCATGTGAGATGGAAAAAAAAAGAAGAGAAAAGGATAGAACTGAAGGATAGAAGATTACTCGTAGATGGGAATATATTGTCTTGAATATTAGCTCTGGGTCTTGTCCCTCGAGATCTGAAGGTGCTGACAATGAGGAGTTTTGAACAAGTTCCCAGACGTTAGGGAATTACAGAATACATGAAGAAGGTGAGATGAGAACAGGGACTTGAGATGTCCCCGTTCTCTATTTCTTCCTCTTTAAATTGCATCAATATTAAAAAAAAAAAAAAAAAAAAGAAGAAAGAAAAAAAAAAAACAGATTAAGGACAGATTTTGTAACCCTGTCAAAGAAAAAGGAAAACCAAGATATATACAGCCTGAAGCTGACACTAATTTTTTCCTTTTGTACCTGAATCTGAGCTAATAGGAATAATAACCGTTCCGCCTGCCCACTGACCCAAAAGATTTGTGTTCTTGCACTAATCCACTTCTACCGGTATCGACTGCTGGTCTCCACGGGTTTGCCTTGCAGAGTCAGAAATAAATTACCCATCAGAATCAATGAAACTCCTGGCTGTGGTTTACACAGATGTAGCCCCGTCACCGCTTGCAGGTGACAGGCGTTTGCAGAGTCCTTCTGTGCTTCACCTCCTGAGTGTGTAAGGGCGTGCAAGCTGCCCTCTCACTGAGATACGGTCACGTTTGGGTTGTTGCTTTGTGGGACCGTTGGGTTTGGCACCTTAAAGGAGCTTCAAAATCAGCCTTGCTCTTGCTGATGGAAATAAAATCCTAAGTTCCTCGAGGGTCATGATGCTGAGGTTATTGCACACCCCCCAGAGCTCCAATTCAGCTGAGGTAGCACAACTGCTTCACAGCCTCTGTTGTGCCCGGCACACTTTGGCTTTTAGTTAGCTTAGTTGGTTGGTTATAAGCTGCCAGATGTCGATAGCTCACTGGCTGCAGGATTGGAGTTGTGAGTGGAAGGAACTAAGTCACCTAATGGGCAACTGCCTCGTGACTTTGAGGGGTCCTCCGGTGTCGTAAGATCCACAGAAGAGGATGTGTGTAGTCTCTACTGAGGGTGTGCCATTAAGCTGTGGAAGTGATTTAACAATTCAACAGCAGCACTAGGAATATTATAGCCAAGACAAGTCCAAAGAGAGCTGCATGTTCAAGAGAGAAAACTCTTGAAGGTACTGGGTTGGTATGTTGGAAACCTCTGCTGAAGCAGCAGCAAGCCCACGGAGCAGCTTCACCCAAACCACACATGGACACAGCAGAGCAGACACCAGCCTAAGCGACACGTCTCAGTTCAAGCCTCATCAGGGGAGACCATGAGGGTGAAAAGAAAAGGATAGATTTTTTTACATGTGTTAATCTTACTTAGTATCACAACAGCAACTGTTGATTGTAATATCCTAGATGTAATTTTCAGCAGAACTTCTGCTTCTAGACAGAAAATGAGGCTTTCTAGATCAGTTTCCACTATTGATTTGGAGCCTGAGCTTCTGCTTTGCTCTTATAGTTAGAAGTCAGCTGGATACTTTTTACTTCCATCAGCATTAGAATATACATATACTGGCCCGATTGCCTGAAAGTGATCATGGGATTAGTTGTTTACATTCACTATGTGATGCTCCTTTTTCTAGAGGCAGATGTCAAAAGCTATTTATAAAATCACAGGGTTGTAGATTAACTTAGGTGGACGGGACCTCTGGAGGCCACTGAGCCCAACCTCCTGCACAAAGCAGGGTCTCCTAGAGCACATTGCTCAGAGCTTTATCCAGTTAGAATTTAAATATCTCAAAGGAAAGACCCCACAACCTCCCAAAGCCTCTGGTCCAGTGTTTAACCACCCTCATGGTGACTTTTCTCTCCCCCCTTCTGTCTAACCAGAAATCCTCTGTTGCATCCTTGGCCACGCACGTTCACTCTGTGCCATGGGGACCATCAGGGTCCATCTCGCTGCCCTTCTCTGTAGCTGAAGAGCAGTGAGGTCCCCTCCTGAGCCTTTTCCTCTTAAGGCTGTACAAACTCATTTAGATAAACCTTTATTCTTCCATTTGCAGAGTTACAGCATAGCAAGTGTCATTAGCACAGTGGAACTATAGGGAAATTTGGGGTTTTTTTCATTCATTGTAGTATTTTCTCCATCTGTGTAAATAGCTGTGATAGGAAACCATAACTGTGCTGTTTCCTTGTGTACAAAACTTCTGCTGCCTTCTGTGCGAGTTCTACACGTACAATTAAGTTGGTCAGCTGTATTTTGGCTTTGTCTGTTGGGGGTGTTCAGCCTGGAGAGGAGAAGGCTCCGAGGAGATCATCTTGTTGCCTTTCAGGGCTTCAAGGGGCCTGTCAAAAAGATGAGGATGGATTTTTGAGCAGGGCCTGTTGGGACAGGACAAGGGAGGATGGGTTTAAGCTGAAAGAGGGAGATTTAGACTGGAGAGAAGGGAGAAGTTTTTCCCCTGAGGGTGGTGAGAGCCTGGCCCAGGCTGCCCAGAGAGGTGGTGGCTGCCCCATCCCTGTCCCCATCCCAGGGGAG
>JANHFX010028333.1:0-118838 GCA_027560015.1 Chloroceryle amazona
TTTTTTTTTTTTTTTTCTTTTTTTTCTTTTTTTTTTTTTTTTTTTTTTTTCCTTTTTTTTTTTTTTTTTTTTTTTTTTTTGTTGCCCTTTTATTTTTTTTTTTTTTTTTTTTTGGGTGCCCTTTTATTTTTTCTAAGTCCTGGAATATTTACCTCCTATTTAGCCCCCAAATTAGAGGTTTGTTTTATCTCATGTGCTTGGCTGCACCTCTTTGTTCTCAGATGAACCCTGGTATGCTACACTTTCAGAAATCCAGCCCTGAATTTTGATGTTCTATATCAGAACAAAAAGAGAACGTGTTCACAGCAAGCTGGAATTTGAACTAAATTCAAATGGGCTTTGGTGGTTTTCTTCGATTTCATAAGGTGTGAGAAGTATCACATTGCTGATAGCTTCAGTTATTGAAAAATGATAATCACAACTTTTTTCAAGTGTGATAAACCCTATTTATTAATGTTTTCTCTGGCCATGCAGTAACTTGGCCTTGGGACATTGAATGCCTAATTGGGTTGGGTAATTATCTTTTTTTTCCCTGTATGTGTTAAGTGACTAAACATGCAAAATTTTCTGAATGGCTCAAAGTATATTAGTTCAAGCTAACAGGAAAAAGTCTGTAATTTTTCAGGCCTTTTAAATAGAGAGATACTTACTGAACAGAACTTGGTTCATAATGGGGTATATAGGCCAGCGAGAAAACTCACAAAACACTGACCACTGCTGTGTTTCCCAGCCTGACTCGGAATGGAGATTTGAATCTTACTTGCCTGCTTTGCCAAATAATTCCACAATCATTGAACTAAAAGGGGTTTTAAGATGGACCTTTATTGGGTTTCCTTTAACAGGGAAAAGCAGTTGTTTCATTTTGTGTAGAGCATAGATCAGGGGCAGGTTTCTACAGTCTTTTTCTCTTCCTTTCTCTCTCATGCATCTTCCATGTGAGATTAATTAGGTAGATAAACACTGAAAAGCAGTGCTGAGAAGGACTTTAGGAGGTAGGTAGTTTTGTGGTTCTTAAAATGGGGCCAGGGAATATATATGGGTGGTGATGTGTACATATACATGCATGTGTAAGTATCTTTTTCAGAAAATATATGCTGTAGACAAGGCTCTGGTTGCCTGCCTCCTTTTTTTTTTCTTTATCTTTTGTTTTGTTTTTTTTTTCTGCCTCTGTGGTTGATATCAAAGAGACTTAAATCACCTCAAACTGCCAAAATGTGAGGGTTTTATATCCATTTTACTTTCATACTTGGCTGCCTCAACTGGCATCATTGGTAGTCCAATTAAAAAATAAGCACCTGCTTTAAAGAATTCTTAGCTGGACTGGTGTCACAGATAAGCTTAGGAGAAAATTACTTTAGACACAGAAAATGGTTTTTGAAAGGCACTACTTGAGAAGATACTTTTATTTTACAGTAACCAGCTTGACCTCTGGCAAATCACTGACCAAATACACAATCTGAGATATCCACAGTTTGATCAGTACAATACTGGAAAAAATTTCTCGTATGCATTTCTGGATAACCTTAGCAATTGGTAGAGAGAGTGGAATGTTGAATAGTAGGTGAAAATGGTTGCATTCCCTTCTTGAAACAACTCAGCAAAAAGATAGTGGTGAAAATCTGAACAACCTGAGGACTTTGAGGTAATTAGTGCTCTAATTTTGTATCATCTTGGTCTGACTCTTTCTATGTAAACAGGTTAAACTAGTAGAACCTTTAACACAAGAACAAGGAAATGTCTGTTTAATAAGGCCACAATAAAGATTTTTATTTTTTTTTAACCTAATGCAGACTGGTGGAATGGGAGTGTAAGTGGTAGTTGAGGTTAGGGATCAGCAGTGGCCTAATGGGCTTGTAATTACAGCTGCAAGAAGTGTGTTTTCAAGTCTTGCTGTACTGTGAGTTTTCTTAATCCATTATTTTACTAGGCTTTTCATTGCCCCTCCTAGTACATCGTAACAATTCCTGAAACTCTTGTGAATCATGGGAAAACAAATGTTAGGCTATTAATTTCTGGCTACATAGAGACGTAAGTCTTACCTAGGTGAATACATGGTTGTATCTGACATCATTAATATTGTGTTTAGTAGCTGCAGTAAGCATGCTGATATTACAGTTCTAAGTGCAATGAAGATTGGATTGTTTCAAGTCTTGCTTTTTAATTTAGCATCAGGGGAAAAATAATGTAGTGAAATGTAGTCCATTGTTATTAATAGCCTTCGTTACTGCAGGCTTTGGGAGACAGAAAAGATGTCTCCTGTTCAATGTTTGATGTTTGCTGCAATTGGCTTCCCTTTGTTTTTATAAAAACAGGCACAAAGCTGATGTCTTGGTTGATTACTGTTTGCTCTGAGCCATGCAGAAATCCATGCCACTGAATGTCAAACAGGAGTGGACACTTGATGCAGGTGAGCTGCTTTCACCTGTACATGGGCAGTTTAATGCTTAAAATGACACATTTGTGGGTCTTTATCTTCTGCCCTGGCTGACTTCAAACAAGGGAGGAATAAACTTTAAAGGAACTTTACTCAGTGTGGCATTATCCGCCTAATGTTTCTTATTTCGACCACCGTGCCTGCTTTTCTCCCTCTAAGAGCTGGGTGAGCTGTAACTTTACACAGTATCTCATCTATCGGTGGTAAACTTTGAGACAGAAGTGGCTGAGGCATACAGTTGGTTTCTGCATGTTTCTTCGAGGATTAATAGATTTATTTTTTTGTGTGTGTGCGATTAGAGATGAGCTTTTGCCCTTTACACATTGGCGTGTATTTCGGATCCAATGAAATAATTGTTCTGTGGTGAATAACAGAAAAAATGTACATGCTTTGGGCAACACTTGAATACAGCTGCACCAACTCCAGGAGGTCTGTATGAGGCAACATGTTCTGGTTGATTATTGGCTAATGAGTTTGCTGCTGAGATATCTTGAGTGAAAATTAAAATATCTTTTCTGCTGTGGCTGTTAATGGAACTGCTTGGCATGAAGTGGCTCTGAATTTCTTGCTTTGAGGTACAGCTGTCCACCTTACATATTTAACAACTTAATTTAGACATGACAATCAGATATCCTAATTTTCATGTGTTCCACAGGTTATTATATACAGGCACAAGAATTCAGGTTAGCCTAGTTAGTTTTCAAAGCCACGCTAATTAAAAAGATTAACCTAATTTTTAATAAGAATGTGTATATTACCCATTGATCTAAAATATTAGACGCGCATGAATCATAGCATATAATATTAAAAATGGGAGTAGTATTATAGTCTAACAAAAGGTACAATTAATATTAACTTGGCAGAGGAAATCAGAGCAAGATACTAACTTCCTGGAAAACAGGCAGCCTTGTTTTGATAGGAAGAAGATAATGAAGTTTCAACCCTCATTTTTCATTCTGGGTGTTAGAAATGGCTTGATTACTTTCTGTAAGATATTGGAGTTTTCAAAAGATAAAAACTCATTTTAAAATCTTAAGGGGGGGGAGCAGCGTATCCCCCAAAATCCCAAAAGGAACCAACCAAAAAAAAAAAGGCCAAAAAACCAAGCCAAACCACAACTGTGTTCTGTCACCCCAGGGAGTGTGTTTAGATGTGAGCTAGTGAACAACAGCCATGGACTGTTTCTTCAGTGCTTCATGATTGCTCTTGTTCATGTGAATTGCTTAAGCATTTAGAATCAGATCTAACATGATACAGACTTCTTTGTGTGGGAGAATAAGCAAGATTAAGACAAATTCAGCTCCCTACATGTGTTGTTTAAATGGCTCATCATCGAGAGGATACTTGGAACAGCATCAGTTCTCATAAACACAAACCAATGAGGCTTGAACAGCGATCTGCAGAAGTGTGCTCCAAGGCCAGAATCCTCCTTCCAGGCGCAGCTTGAGTGCTGGACTCTAAACTGAGCTGTTTTGTCCATGGTGAGCCAAGGGGGATGTATCAACAGCTCAAAGTCTCCAAGGCCAGGATAAACAAAACTATTAGAAGAAAACCTCTTTTTCTTTTTTTTTTCTTTTTTTTCCCAAGTAAAAAAGAGCCTTTTTTTATTCTCTGTAACTGAAGAATTTGTCTTCTTCAATTGTTGCATATCTTCCATTGTGTATAAGATGCCTGCACAGCAGGGAATGTTGGCCTTTTTTGTCCTTGCTTCCTTTCTCTTTCCATTTCCAACTTTCCCATATATCCCTTGAATCTGCTTCTGTTCCAAATACTCTCTCTGAAGAATTTCAGCAACGCAGTTTGCTTCTTGTCTTCATACCCTGACAGCTCACTCAGTTTGAACAATATGAGACTACTGTTTCCTTTTACTCTTTCCCTCCCCGCCCCCCCCCAAGCTGGTAAATTCATGCCTGCTTAAGAAGCAGGCAAGAGGGAGGAAGGACTTGAGTAATGAGGTGAAGATTTTAGTGGCAGTTCTGTCCATTACGCCACACTGCTTTGTGGTTTTTTTTCCTCCTGTCCAGAATGATGTGAATTGATCGGTTACCTGTATAGGTGTCTGTAATCACACCTGTACTTGGGCAGATGGTCTGGTTGCCAGCTTTTTTTTTTTCTTTTCTCTCCCCCAAAATATTTGCAGAGCTGCTCTCAGGTGGGAGTAACATAGAATTAGAGCTCTGGAGTTGAAGAAATCCTGGAGATAAGAGGAGGAAAAATGAAAATATTTGAAAATGTATAAAAACTACTAGCAGAGAAGACAGCAATGATGCTGCAGCCTAAAGGCAAGAATTGGAATTGGCCTTAGGGCAGGAGGAAGGATAAGTTTAGTTTTCTTCTGTACATGGTCTTTCCATGCTTCTCACTCCTTTGGGAAGATCAGTGATCAGCATCCTTCGCATCAAAAAGAATTCTTGTCATATGGCTTGTTTGGTGTTCTTCACTTGGTGAAATAGAGAATGAAAACTCCTGCTACCAGCTGAATTTTCCATCCAGATTATTCTGTAGGTTTTTGAAAAAACAAAGTCTTTATTTTGTAATAGATGTTATGATGTTATCTTAGAGAAATACCTGAAGTGGTGAAGCTTATAAAAAATTAGTGCTACTATGTTTCAGAATTACTGATTTTGATAAAACGTAGTTTTTCATTGATTCCATTTGGCTTGTCCAGAAAGAAGTAAACATTCTCTGAATGACTCTTCCTTCTCAACCTTTTGTCTCTGAAGTTTTTGTGCAAGCCCAGCTTTACAGGCTGGTTCCCTTTTGATTTTTTTGTATCATCTGTGGCCCCGTTGGTGAGGCTCAGCACACTTGCCAAAACAGCTCTTTCAATTGGTTTTAAAAACAGCCTTTCAGAGGTCCTGGCCAGCTTCAGCCACCGTGCCAGGACAGCTCTATTAGCTGGCTGGTGTTGGCACAGCCACTCCTGCCAGCACGGTCTCCTGGCTGGCTCTGGAGCAGCTGCCAGCATGGAAGGTGCCAGGGTGGCTGGGTAGCTCTGTTGGCATCCTGCTCTGCTTTGGAGCTGGTGTGGGCCAGTGTTTCGTCCCACTCTGCTGCTGGCTGTCAGGACTGTGGCTGTCATGACAGCCTGTCTGATATATGCAGTTGCTTCTAGGAGTAATTGTAGCTGGCTGGAAGCTCACCGGTGGCTGTGGCTGCTGCAGTCTTGCAGCTTCTGTGTAGAAATGGACTATGAAGCTGAGAAACGTTAGAGAGAGAAACAAAGTCCATGCATTATAAATAACAGTCCTTGTAATGATTAATTGCTGTTTGTAATTAATTGGGGTATAACATCTACTTTTAATGCTAGGGTTAATTATGTTTGTGTTTGGTTGGCTTTTTTCTAAAGCAATCTATATATCTTCTTACTGTACTGTAAGAAACTGCTTCTTAAAGTAGTGTTAACATAAGTGGATAACTCTTCTGTCAATAGTGACATTACTTAAATGTAAATGGAGCCCAATGTTGATTGCAAGTCCGAAGTGAATGTTGTTTCATAGGAAAACAAGCAAGCTGGTATGTATATCACACCTGCATTCAGTTCATGAAGTCCTGATAAATCTGAATTAACTTTCTTCATTTTCTTGGCATAGTTACATCCATAGCCTGTTGGTCCTGGTGGAGGTAGCTGAACAATGTTTTAAGAATTAACTTCTGCTTTGAACTTTTGAAACACCGTTTCACAGCTAGTGTATTGTCTGTTTAGTTATTTTGGGATGATTTAAGGACTATCATTCCTCCCTGCATTTTAAGACATGTAAAAATTTTCCTGAATTTTGGTTGGTAGGCTTTTGAAATGCATTCAGCAAGTCTCCTCCAAGGAGAAATAATTCTAATGCAGTATTCCCTATTCCTATGAATCACTGAATAGTGAAGGACTCCCATTCTATTTTTGTTCATCCCTAATCACTTGTGTCCTTCAGCCCTTCAACTTTTGAAGGTTTAAAATTGGCTGTGAGAGCTTGTATAATGCCAGGCAACGTAGGTAGTCCAATGTAACATATCTCGAGTGATGTTATGCGTAAGTATGGAGTTGCAAAAAAAAAGTGCTGGTACTTGAAGCACTGTAAAGTTCACTTGCTGTAAATGCTTTCACAAAATGTATTATTAATAATTTTTGGTTCTGCTGAAACTGTAGCATCATAATGCATTACAGCAATGCCTGTGACATAAGTGACAGCTTTCATCGCGTATAAAACTACGCTCCAGTACATGCAGTAATGTTGCCTTTAGACTTAAACTGCAATGATCGCATCTGGCAGTTGCATATGGTGGAACTTAGCTACTGCCCTTTTAATTAAATTATAGTTGGGAGCTTGCTTCTGGGAGCTTGCTGATCAGCTGAATTTCACAGTAAAATAACAGAAATGTGACTTACTGTAAGTAAGGGGATTTGCAGTACATGCAAGAGCAGGCAAGAAGTTGTTCTTGTATTTAAAATAACTGACTGCAGTGTGCCATCTCAGCTGCTTCTGATTGAAAACGACTACTGCAGAATCAGATCACACCTTTCAGATCCTCTCCCTTCCTTTTCCAAACAGCCCTAAGAAAATCTGAAGGAGAGAAAATAAAGCTACTGTCTCATTTGGAGTATTTTCCATAGATGGTTATGCCTTTACATTCAAAAGCAAAAAAAAATCCAACTGTAGAACTGGTCAGACTTGATTCTTGAGAGCTTGAAGACCCAGCTTCACCTCCTGTGTCTAAGCTTTGTCCCTCCTTCAGTAGTAAAATCAGGACAACATCTTCCACAAGACCCACATGCATGAGTGACCTCATTCAGAGTGGTGTACAGGACTGACTGAAACAAAAAAATAATACATGTTAAAAAAGAAATCAGTATGCTTGATTAAGCTGCTTCTATGTAACTTAACAGGTAGACTCCCCCTTTTTGATCTGTTCAAAAAAGATCCTGTATAGTATTTCAATTTCTAGCCTTGAAGCTCTCCCCAGTCAGGCTTTGCTGACTTTCTCAGAAGGGCTGTGTGCATACACATCGATTCCAAGCCTTTAGAATCCCCAAATTCTCTAATGCTTCAAATTTTCTCCTTCACAGTTCTTGTTTGGTTTGTGTTTTCTTATTTTGAGTTTTTACTTTGTGGGGCACATTGTAGCAGCTGCAAATAAAAGCACTCTGCCAACCAATTCCTAACATTTTTTTTTCTTATAGAGAAATTGTATATTGATCCTCACAATGGTAGGCCTTGTAGTACTAGTTTTTGAAATAAGACCACCTTTTCTTAATTGTCTAGACATTAGTTTAGATGTTTGCTTTAGGCTATTCAAATTTAACTATTTTGGCCATGGATTCTCAGCATCTCTTTTTATTTTTTAATTGGAGCTGAGGGATTATGCTTGAGGAAGCTCAATTAAGACAACTTTGGCATGCATAATTGCCTCAGCAGGTTAGTGACTCAATGCCAAGCTCTGTGAAAGTTTAAAAACATTTGGGATTTAATGGTAGAAGTTGTCAATTAGAAAGTTATCAGTGTGCCGTTTCCATTTTAGGTTTTCTTGAAGCTGCTGGTGTTATGAGGTCATTTAAAAAATAGAAATGAAGAATTGAGGGGCGTGCCTTGCTGTGTTGGAGAGCAAGGTTTTGGTATGTCCGAACACTTCTTAGAGAATGACTCTTCTCTGTCTTATTCACTCTATACTAGATGTTTAAACACTTGCAGTATTTTATATATTGTTATTGTGCTACTTTCTAATAACATTAATCTTAAAAGTTTCATGCTCCAGAAGGCAGTGACTCCATAATTGACAGATGGTGATAACATCCCTGACTTTATAACTAATGATTGTCCAGACAGAAATTTGGATGTTGTTGCACATCTCTGAAACAAACAGGTTCAAAGAAGCTTAATGAATCTAGGATGTGTATACAATCTCTGTTTAAGAAGGTCATATGGTCACATAAGCCAAGAATAAACAATTTTTTTCAATACAGGAAATGTAAGCACTTACTCTAATGTGAAGGAGTTGACTTGCTGGCTAAATGTAACACGTCATAGCTAGCAGTTACATGCCTGCCCAATACAGAGAGGCATGTATGATTTCACATGATTGTCACCACTACCAATAACCAAACTACTTCTGATGTCCAAAATACTTTGTAGATATCTTTGTGTCCTGTTGGTACTGTCCACAATAGCTGTAACTTAAAACATTTTATGGACATCTAGTTACTCTTCTGTTTCCTTGGGTATATTCTTCTGGCTATAAGGAATAATTCCTTATGAATTGTATATCTGTTGCTCTGAGAATTGGTACTTTCATTTACCTTCTATCACCTTCAGGCAGACTTTCCAGTATCTCAACTCCTCAAGTAAGCAGGGCCCAGCTGATTGTGCAGGTAAACCCTTGCAGCACTTGGTAGGATGTAGATTTCCCAGTTAGGTGCTTGATTACAGCTGTTAGCCTTTGCACTGCTGTCCCCAATGTGCCTGCCAGTTTTCACTTACTATATAAAGTAAATTATTTTTCAGCTTAAATCAAGCCAGGTTGTAGCTTTGTTTCACAGAACGCTGTCTGTCGTTCCCTGCGCTGGAGGGAGAGAGTGGCTGAGTCATTGGGAGAAGGAGGACACTGAACAAAGTAAGCAGCAGATGGAAGTGCCACATTACTTCTGTGGGATTTTCTAGATATAAAACCACAATGTTCCAGGTGTGAGAATACTTTTGCTCCAATAATGCTAGCTGAAAATGCAACATTTGCTCAATCTTTAAAGAAATAAAAATCTGAAAGGTTGGATTCCTGAACAAAGCAGAAAGGATTAAAAAAAAAGTTCCTTCTATTGTTCTGCAGTATAAACCGATCAGTGGATTTGTAAGAATCTTGAGGTTGGTGGTAGCAGCCACATTCCCCTGTTGTTGCAGGGCGGTGTGCCTGAGGTAAGCCTAAACCAGTCCCGGATCTGTGTACCTCTATTGCACATCCTTCAGGGTAGCCATGACAACCACTTCCTGGTCCTGGTGAACAGCTAATGATCTTGCTAACTGTTTGGTGCATCTCTACTCAACTGGTGTTCACTGGTTTCTTTTTAGAGGATGAGTTGCACTGATTTTCTCAACTGTTACTACTAGTTATGCAGCCCCTCCCTCCTCCTTGATACTTTATTGTTTGATATGATTGTCAGCAAGAAATCATCTAGAGTAAAGATGTCTGCAGCAGTTGTCATGTTTACTGGCAGAGCAGTAATGAGCGAATGTCACCAGATTTGTATCTTTTCATAATTTGTCACAAATATGGTGCAGTTTTGGTTGAGTATAAGGAAGCAAGCACCCAGCTCCTACCTAGATACATAGCGAGTGTTTTTTCCATCTGACCAGCCAGGCTTGCTCCCTAAGTAGATTCATCTCTCGCTTTATGAAATTGTTCTGCCAGACTTCTGTCTGTTCCTGCAGATGCTCTTCTTTACAGGAGGGATGTAATCAGTCCTGTTACCACACTTGCTTTTCTCCCAGAGTTTTTCTTGTACACACTGATCAGAAGGAATCAGCAGTTTTTCTCATTGGTGCTTCCCACACTTTGGTGGTTCACTTGCGCGTAGCCAAGAGTAACCTTTAAGGCAACTAATCTTAGTTCAGTCTCTGTGTGCTGGGGAACTAAGGCAATATATCACAGCTTTATTTTGTGGGTTTTAAATCTATAAATGAGTTTCTTTATAAAACCCACAGTCTGTAAAGGTGTAAAAGACAAGGAAATAATAACCCCTTTTTTTCAACCTGTCTGGCATGCACAAGGCACTGGAATTCAACCCTTAATTGAATTTTTGGCACCTTCCTACACAGAGTCCAATTCTTGCTTTTCCAAAACTCATGGTACTTCATATCTGTGAACTCAGTTTGAGTTTGTTGGTATGATAGCTCTCAAAATATCTTGGCTTACAGAGGATGCTTGCCCCTTTTGCATTTTTCTGAAAGCATATGTAATGAACTGAATAGTTCAGAGTTTGTGGGTGTGAGGGGGCGATGTTGTTCTACTTCCTCTTAGTCATTCCAGCCTTCTGCTTGGGGATAGGCAAGAGCTATAGTTAATCAGTCCTGTATTCTAGCCTATGAGTGTTATTCTTCAAACATCATTAAAACTGGTGTTCCTTCTGCCCATGTACAGGAGTACATCTGTACTGGCCGCAGGGCAAATGAACAGGAATGCTGCCCTTAGACTGAGCTGGCTGAGAGCTGCTGTGGAAATGTGGTAGGCTGAATTTCAGGACTGATTAAGTTTCTATGGAATGTGTCTGAAATTTTGCGTGGAAAAAAATTCCTGGGAATTGAGCTAGCTGTGACCTCAGTACAAGTAACCACATTAAATCTGGAATCTCTTTCTTTTTATTATGTGTAATTACAAGTAATATGTGAGGGAAGCGACCAAACAGTAAGAAAAATCAGAGAGAGGAGTGCCCACATTTAAGATGGCTCCAAGAAATTTAAAGCCTCTTCAGAACAGTGTCCAAAAGCGAAAGCAGCCCCCAGACAAAACAGGCATGTCTCTATATGCTGAGCAGGAACACCAGAAGAACTCTGTAGGAATATCAAAGTGGAATTGATGGTCAAGTATATATTAGGAATGTCAAACTGAATGGAGCTGGTGGTCAAGTACATGTTTGCGAAGCCCGTTTACATTGAAGTTGTGGTAAAAGTCGCCAGATAACACCTGCACAGATACAACTGTGCAGCAATGTCTCATCTGGAGGTAGAGGTATTTCTCAGGTTTTTAAGTGATGCTGCATTGTTTAGTGTTCTGTTGCTGCTTTTTTCTGAAGAACAGTTGCAAGCAAGAACAAAACTAATACTCTGACATTCTGTAGCAAGTGATGTTTGGAGAGCTACAGTTATTCTTCATCAAGAAGCTATTGCGAGGAGGGTGTTTGTCTGTCTGTACTGATCCTTGGCCTGGTAGGAGACAGTGGTGCTCATGCATTAAGATAAAATAAAACCGAACTTAGATTCTATCTGAGGCTGGCCCTCAGATGAGAAATTTGTATCTTTTGTCTTAACATCTGTGTGATTGAAGAGTGAAAGTTTTATTTTAACAGCATTTTGTCATTTATATAGGTGGCCAGTAAGTGCAAAATGTACTCAGTAACATTTGAAACTGATGGTTCTTGATTTTTAAACAACATTCAATGTGGACTTTGACTCCTTTTCAGCTGATGCAGTGTTATTTAACTAGGTTTGGTTGATGCAGAACAGCAGTGACAGACTGTACTGGTGATGACTCTGAGGAAGAGTCTAAAAAGAATAAAAAGTTTGTTGATGTTTGTGGGAATTTTTTAACTTTCTGGACAGACATTACTTAATGTTCGGCTTCATTCACTTGGACAATGTTTGTGAATAGGGTACAGTCAATTTAAAAAATGCTCCCTGTACTGCTGTGGAAACAAAACAGGGCAGCCTCGACTCTTACTGCAGAGAGGTGCTGAGAACATGCTGCACCATAATAAGTGCTCAGCTGTTCATTGGATCAAGACCTGCTGCATGAAGAGGCATGAGGAAGCATAAAACCTAAAGTAATATAGCCTGAAGTAAGACAGAATCAGAGAAGCAGTAACTGTTATGACTAGAATGATAATTAAGAGCTGGATTCCCAGTAGTCAGTAGAATGGAGTACACTTGTACCAGAAGTGGAAAAAGAATTGAACTGAGGAATTTACCACAGACATCTTGGATGAGGTGGACAAGATTAGACCATTTTCACTTTGGCAATGATTGATCAGATTCCTATTCTGTTTTATAACCTTCTCCCCACTGACCATCACCCACTGATCTTCAGTTTGCTTTAAAACATCTTCCCCTGTGTCATACTCTTGTTCATACATGGTGAAAATTAAGATACTTGTGAAAACGTGGCTGAGAACACTGCCAGCAGAAGAGCTGGTCGCATCCCTTGCCTATACTGAGTGCTCATTTCTGCTTCTCTGTCTCTCTACCTTTTCCCTGGACATGCATATTGGGAACTTCACTGTGAAGGCATGGGATATAAATTGTTTGGCTTCAGTTGATTCGTACTGGGTGCTTTCATTCTGCACAGCTTAACCTCTTGCGTTGTCATCGATGGGATTTGAGCATGTATTTAAAAACTGTTTAAGTTTGGTGCTTTGTCTTATAAGAGCATTTCAGTATAAATTTTATTAGTCCATATCTAAGCATTTACTCTTTTTTTTTTTCTGTCCAACTAAATAATTAAAATCATTATAACTTGATTGATTCACATGAGGAGCTTTTTCAGAGTGGTCAGGAAGAAAGATTACTTTGATTTGCATATAATCTGTTTTATCATAGTCTGATACCAAATATTTTATTATCATTCCAATAGTTTAACCTACGAGTTAAGCACTTAAGATGTATGTTCCCCCCCCTTTTTCCCCTGCAATTATTTAAGCCCACCTGTCAATAGCAAATCTGACAAAGATGGGTGATGGAGTCCTGAATAGCTGCTTCTGCAACTAAAAGGCTGCAGAACTTTCCTTTTTAAAAATTGGAAGATTATTTTACATCTGTTGTAGCCTTGTCAGGTCTGAAAGTGAACTGTCTATATAATTGCCTCCACGTTGAGCACATAGCTCGTTTGCTTATATTGGGGTGGGAGATTCCCCCCATTTGCAGGCCAGTTTAAAACCTAAAATCCTCAACAAAAGAAAGAAGCTTCTCCTGTTTTTGACCGGTTTTGACACCACTGTGGACCTCCTGTGTGGTGACTGTTAACAAACCTTTCCTGCCTTGTGCAGCTTTTAGGATGAGACTAAAACTTGGATTCAGTTTCTTAGTGATGCGATCAACCAAGTCTTATATTATGTAACATATACAACGGTACAGTGATGGCAGCATAGAGGAGGGCTTATTAGAAATTGAGAAATGAGCCGTATTTCTTGGATATATGGAAGCAATCATCAGAAAGGAGACATGGGGCAGGAGCTCCCTTGTTGCACTAAGCCTGTCCTTTTCCCCTGAAGTGTGTGTGGTTGCTGCACTGATTCACCTATTTAATTTTCTCATTGCAAAAATAAACAAAAGGCTGATCCGTGGCTGGGGGACAGGAAGAATCTTAACTAGTGACTGCATTGCTTGCTGCCAAGGCACGTATGTGGACACTGTTGCTTTTTATATTTTCTCAGCTATAAAATGTGAGTAATAATGCTTAAATTATGTATCATTCAGTGGAGTGCGAGTTAATTAGATAATGCTACATAGTCCTTTGAAGATAAAATGCATAATATAAATGTTGTAAAACGCTTACTAAGGGTCTTTGTGTCAGGTATGTAGAAACCCGTGGTAACTGCAGACACGAGAGAGCTGGGAAGCATAAGGCGGAGGCACTTGGGCTGGTTGCATGCAAATTGATTTCAGTGGAGCAGCAGAATAGCACATTATCACAGATTTGTCCTGTGCTGACAAGCCCTGCAGACTGGCCCAACAACATGTAAACACTTCTGGACTAAAGCTTTTAGTCTTGTACTGTCCAACCTACTGCTTCAGGAATATTTGCTTTGTTATATGTTAGAGATCCTATTAAGTGGCAAAGAGAAGGAATTGTAATGTGAGTTCTTTTGGACTGGTATTTCTGACCCAAAGCACTTGGCAGTAGTGGGTCAGATGCCAAGGCAGCATGAAGTTTAAAGGGAAAACTGTGAGGGTGGAGACATTCGTACACTGCTCCCCGAGCTGGGATTTTGTTGTGTGATGGCCCAAACAGGGCTAGAGCAAGAACTGTTGCTTACTGAAGTGTTTCAGCAAACCTTGGAGGATAGATTAATCAAAAGCATTAGTGCTAACTTTTTTTTTCTATTAAGTTTAGTTTCTCATTTCTCCTGTTGAATCTTTCTCACTGCTGTGTACAGTAACTTTATCCTCTAAAGCTCTCTGAGCAGGCTTTGTCCCTTAGCTAGCATAACTATCTGACTCTTCACCATTATTTACTAACAAAAGGAATTTCCTTTGATAACTACAGCATGATTTATTTTTCTTTCAAACAGTTTTTGTCTGCTTGCCATTTGTTTTGCAACTGAGCAACATCATGATACGTTTTGTTTGTCACGGTGTCAGTAAACTCTCTTATGGTGCTTGAATTAGTTTTACCATTTTGAGGCTTAGAGGGACTTAGATGAATAAGTTGAATCTTACTGGAAGGTCAGATGAAAGAAATGCAAATTCATAGGTCTCCTTCATGAAAAAGGACAGAAACACACAGCAATTCCAGACCAGCATTGCCTAACAACGACAACAACAAAATCAACAAGTACAAGTAGGAATGGTGTTGCTATGTCTTTTTCTGTAGAATCTGTGTTTTGTTGATATATGGCTGAAAGATTTCAAGAACATGTAGTTTCAAAAAAGTAACCTTCTTCCTTATGTAAATAGATCCTGACTTCAGTTTGCATAGTACCTGCATTAGTGTCTCCTTCAAATAATTGAATTGTGCATTGAACTTTTTTTTCTGCAGAGATTTAAGACTAGAAAGTTTACTATTCTTTTTTCTCTTGAGTTGAATCTTCTGTTACTTAAAGAAGGTTAACTTTACTTTCTCTAAAATTTATCTTGCAGATCTTTGAATCTCGAGACATGTATTTCCTTGGACTGTTGTCTTTGCTTGTTTTGCAAAGCGAAGCCTTCAAGACAAATTTTCCTGATGAAACCATTGCAGAGCTTTCAGTGAATGTTTACAATCAGCTGCGAGCTGCAAGAGAAGATGAGAATATTCTTTTCTCTCCTCTGAGCATCGCAATAGCCATGGGAATGGTAGAGCTTGGAGCACACGGAACCACTTTGAAAGAAATTCGACATTCCTTGGGTTTTGACAGCTTAAAAAACGGTAAAGGCCTTTTTATCATGTTATACCGTGGGGCTTTTTGTCTTTAAAGAAACAGACAGCAATGCCTCAACAATGGAAGTGGTCTGGTCCTGTCCATGAGTTATTAATCAGTAGGCTTCTTGGCATCCTGTTTGATGACCTGAACGTGCTGAAGCATGCCTCCGTGGATTCTGCATCAGCAGAGAGATGCAACCATACAAGCCTGGCCTGTGCACCAGAATCTGAAGCAATTGCAGTTAACTGTTGATCTTGGTTTACATCTGCAAAATAAGCTTGCCTTTGCCTCTAGAGTTATAAGGAGAGGTTTCAGGAATGTCCTTTCTAGGTTTTACAGTGAAGCCTGAAAAGGAAAGCAGTAGTTGTAGCAATATTGCTTATAAAAAAGTAAGAAAATCTTAGTAATTTCACTGGAAATATCTTTTTTTGACACAACTGGTTTGGTTCTTGTAGGGAAGAACCTGTAGGTTCTTTACTGTATTTCTGTGTTGGCAATGTTCAGTCTGCATTGCATGATGTCCCATACGGATACATTAGCTGATTTAGGATATACAAACATCTTGGCTGGTTCAGCGTGATAAGCCACACGTTCCCATCAGCGTCTGAGAAACAGGATTCATTTCTTTAGAGGGGTGCAATCCCACCCAGCAGAGTCATGCATCTGTAGGGCTGGGCCATGCTTTGCAGTGTGAGCACCCACAGGCAGTGCAAGCAGCTGCATGGGGACTGCAAATGGAGGGGATGAGCTAATGGCAAAAATGACTTAAAAATCATTGAAGACTCAATTTCTATTCTTTTTTTTTTTAATCAAAGTAATTGGTTTGAAACCTGAACAACATTTCTTATTCCTATAATGTACTGGACTTTTAAGTCTTTCAGAGAAAGGACCTTCGGGAGGCATTTCTGAATGCAATGTTCAAGACATTCAGCAGCACGGATGATGCCTCTTCTGTGGAGACTACAGCACATATTTAGTTCTGCAGTTTGTCTCAAAAACATTGATAAATTATCCCTTAGCTATAACTGAAGAAATTTTGCAGTTGATTTGAGTTCTGAGCTATCCACACAGTGGCAAAAGTACTCCAGTGATTTCTGCTTGAAATATATCACTGTCTTCAATATTTGTTGTTTTTATAAATTAGAAAATTCACCTGCAGGTAGATGTAGTGCTACAAGCTTCCTGTCTTAAAGCAGACATTGTTAATCCTACTCAGGATTCCCAGTTACCCAAGCAAATTATTCTGTACTACCTCATGCAGGACCCTCGGAAATTTTAGAGCTGGTTTTTGCAGAGAGGTGTCATTATGGAAGTCCTTGGCTTCAAAAGTTCATTTTTCCTTGAAAGTACATTTTTCCTTAAACTAACTTTTAAGATGTAAGGAAAAGTCTGTTAAGGACTTGTGGTAGCAAGACATACAAATGTGACTTGTAATAACTTTTTTTTTTTAATTTCTCTTTTGGTGTTGAAAGGATTACCATTGATAGCTTTGTCTGTGACAGGATCCAAGTGTCTTGTTAATTATGCTAATTACAAGTAGTTGAAAAAAACCCCATGCTCTAGATAATATGTTCTGCCTTGTAGACTCTTCTTTTAGATCTGAAGGTGTGTGGGTTCAGAAACAAGTCTAGTAAAAACTTTTTTTTTTTGCATAATTTGTCTGGGAATTTCCAAGAGAAAAAACATGGTGTAACTTTCTTTCCTGAAACACTGAAGGCATGTTTTTTTTGTTGTTGTTTCCTCAGGTGAAGAGTTTACCTTCTTGAAGGACCTTTCTGATATGGCAACTACTGAAGAAAGTCATTATGTTCTGAATATTGCTAACTCTCTCTACGTGCAGAATGGATTTCATATCAGTGACAAATTTCTGCAGTTGGTGAAAAAATACTTCAAAGCTGAAGTAGAGAATATAGATTTCAGCCAAAGTGCAGCTGTAGCTACCCACATCAATAAGTGGGTGGAGAATCATACAAATAGTAAGTCCATGTGATTCTTTTATATACTTCCTGCAGTGTTTGTGTTTCCCAAGTTATACAGTGTTGCAGAATTTTTGCCGTGGCTTTTATCTGTTCTGTTTGAGACTGAAGTATCTCCTCTGAGAAAAAATTCTAATATCAGCTCTTCGTGAACATTTTGTGGGGTTTTTTTTGTGTGCTTGGGTTTTTCTGTCGCTGTTTTGTGGGGTTTTTGGTAGTGTGGTTTTTTGGGATTTTTTTGTTATTGGTTCGTTTTTTTGGGGTTTGGTTGGTTTGTTTGGTTTTTTTTGGTTGGTTTTGGGGTTTTTATGGGGGGGGGTGTTTTTGTTTTGTTGTTTTTTGGTGGTTGGTTTGTTTTTGTTTGCTTTTGGTTGGTTTGTTTGTTTTTTTTTCCCTGTGCAGAAATGACCTGTCTTAACTGATATTAGTTGTTGCTAATCATATAGTAGTTTATGCCTGAATATTTTTTCCTCCCCTGTCATACTGTCTTAAATTACCTGTAGCATTTATTGAAGGAGAATATTTGAATGGTAGGCATTTTATCAGTATTTTAATACTGATTTTGTTATTACAGTAAATAAAAACATCCTACTGCTAACTGCAGAAAAGTTGTTGACAAAGGGGTTATTGGCCTGTTCTTTGGATGTGTGGAGTATTGCCAGCTCTCTGAGCAATTCATAGTTACATGCTACTAAGAAATAGAATACGAAGGGATGCAAAAGAGCATTTTGAAGCACAAAATCAGACCCTGTAATGTAATCTTTTCCAGGGTGAGGAAACTAGATAGCAACACAGTCACTGTCAACAGAGTTTCACAACAAAAATGTGCAGCAGGGGAGTAAGCACAAAATTACTGTTGTAAATATACATATTCAGATCTGCATGATGTAGTGCTTGCTTTGCTTCTGGAATCCTAAATATGTGACATTTTTCTGAAGACATGCAGAGTCTCAAGGTATGGGAGTGAAGTTAATCCCCCGTTGTAGGGATCAAAGCATAATACTATTCTAGTTCATGTGGTACACTCTAGAGGTTGATATTTCAAGAGTAATTCAAGAGGGGTCTGGCTCTAACATCAGCTGTAACACTGCAAATGTGAGGGTATCAGAATCCTCAGCAAGGAATTAACACATCGTCATGTGGTCTGAGCATTTAAGAATCCCTAATGCTTTATGGAAATATATGACACCAAAGGGGAAAAACGCCTCATATAGTGCTTTTATTCCATGATCAAAATGCTTCTGTTTTTTTCCAAGGGAAAATGACAGCTATTATATTCATAATAAATTTCACTCTCTATCTCCAGTTACATAAATAGAGGGACTAGAAGTGATGCAGCAGATTGCAGAGTGTTTTCAGAGAAACACGCTGTCTGGCTGATGGAAAGGTAAAATTATTTTAGAAAGAACAGCGAGTTCTCCTGCTTAACACCTGCCAGACATGCTGACCGAGCACATAACCATTGCCCTGGAAGGAGCTGTGCAGAGCTAACAAAGACAGCTGGGGGTCTCTTAGCATTAGGTTGCGATAGTAACAGTCCCTCAGCCTAGTCTCTGACCACTAAATCTCATTCTCTCCTGCCTGCCAGCTCTGATGGAGGAGGCTCATTTTCTCATTAGGAAAGGGGTACGAGACAGACAGGTTTCCAATTCCAGCGTGTTAAGCATGATGGGAGGCTCAGAGCAGAAAATGTTAACTGTCAAAGGTTTCTCTAGCCAGAAAAATTCGTAACGTTACATTAGTGTATTAACAAGATGTGGATAAAAAATATAAAGGAATCTGATGTACCAAATGGAATAAACTCCCAGGTTTTCTGTTTGTTTCTTATTTTTTCCCATTTTTTTTCCCCACCGTGGAGAGTGAGTATGGCAGTATTGGTCACATCTCATTTCTAAGAACATTCTAGATAAGTACAAACAGCAATCCAGAAGAAATACTACCCCATGAGACACAAATTTCACACCAGGTAGTCAGTGTCATATGCTTCAAAATTTGTATTTTAAACCATGGAGTAAGGAGTAATAATCAGACTGAGGAATGTTTATTTTAACATGTTACATGGCAATGTCAGCCAAAAATAGGAGTGAGCAGGAAAGCTCTCTGAAGTAGACTAACTCTTTAAGAATAGTGACAGATCTGGTCAGTCCACTAAATTTAACAAACTTTTTCTGAAAAGCAAGTCATTAAAGATGAGCTAAAGCAGGTAACAGACTGTATTCCGATGTAAACGACTTAGGAGCAAAGCAGCTGCCATGCTTAGCTGACATACCTCCCATGAATAGAGCAGATGCTAGATGTTTTTATCTCTTTTTGCTTTTCAAGAGCTAATGTCCATGGAACAAATGCTGTGAATTTGTATGGGGTTTTATGATTAGCCCTTACTTTGAAGTCAGTGAGAAATTACTGAAACCAAACCCTTCAGAATTGGCTCAGGTGAAGTTCCAGGGGGTATACTTACACACTTAAAATTAAGCACCCATGTAAATACTACTTTGGATTGGAGCCAAAGTTTGTGGAAGTTCTGACCTTAAGACAGTAATACTGAACTATTTTATAGTACCAGTGTAAACATTCCTTATGCGATCCCCTTTTCCACTTGGTTTCCTTGTGAGGTATTTTAAGCAGTGATCAAGAAAAAGTTGGTTAGTATGTACTGATGGAAGGGTTTATGCACCTACGGTGTCATTTAGGTTTACAAAACACTGGCAGTTTAATTTGAATTTTAATGAAACACCTGAATTGGAAATGAAGTGTTAGCACAGCTTTTTATTTTCTTGCATTTTTTCAAGCTGTCTTAAGTTTTGATTTAATGCTTAATTTGACATGCAGACTGACAGTCATTTTTCCTCTTAGATATGATCAAAGATTTTGTGTCTTCAGGAGATTTTGGTGCTCTAACGCATTTGGCTCTCATCAACGCAATCTACTTTAAAGGCAATTGGAAATCACAGTTCAGACCTGAAAATACAAGAACTTTTTCTTTCACTAAAGATGATGAAAGTGAAGTGCAAATTCCAATGATGTACCAGCAGGGAGAGTTTTATTATGGTGAGTTGGACCTTCAGCAATTTAAAGCTAGGAAGTCTTTCCTTAATAGGCTTGCAGCAGCAACACTCATTTGTGTTGTCTGTTCTTTCACCTAGAATATTAAATGTGGTGTTTGACCAGTGAAGAGCCTCTGGTTTTGATGTCTTCTCATAATGTATTTGCTAGTGTATTATAACTAGATAGCAATACTTATTATGACCCCTTCCTTGATTGCTTTTTTTAGGTGTTGGGTGCCACATGGAGGATTTCAAGATGTTTATCTGTTATATCGAACATCTTTGCAATTCTTGAGCTAGTCCTGTTAGTCACTAAAATTTTGTGCTATGCCAAATATTAAAATTAATCATATTTGCTCATTACTGTTGTAATAACCTCAGAAAGGTAAAACAGGGGTTCTTTGAACAGCAGAATAATCATCATTTTTATCCTCAGCTCAAACTCCCAAGTGGCTTCTACAGTGTCTGCATTGGCAGTATTTCACGCAGGCTCATTAGTGAGAAGTTATCTCTCCTGAACAAAAAAAGCTCTGCCCATCTTCATGAAAGTCTTGGCAGCCTCAACAGCTTCTAGAATTCTCTCTTTCTAACCAGCGCAAGTTAGATAATAGGTTCAGAAGTGTGTTTATCTACAAACTGTGGATTGCATCAGCTTATATTCTTGAAGAAAGCAGTTGGAGTCCTCGAATCCTATGATGAGGAAAGCAATATCAATTTTATACAGAACAGAATAAAGAGGGTCATTTTTAGTTCTAGAACCTGCTAAATAATGCCTATTATTAGCCTTGTATTTTTTTTCCCTTGTCTCCAGTGAGACAAAAGAAAATACTTCTAACAGCTTCTGTTATTTTTGTTCTTCTTTTGTAGGGGAGTTCAGTGATGGCTCCAATGAAGCAGGCGGTATCTATCAAGTTCTAGAAATCCCCTATGAGGGAGATGAGATGAGTATGATGATCGTTCTTTCCAGGCAGGAAGTTCCACTGGTCACATTGGAACCCCTAGTCAAAGCCTCGTTGATTAATGAATGGGCTAATTCTGTGAAGAAGCAAAAAGTGGAAGTGTATTTACCAAGGTGAGAATATGCTCCCATTTTAATAGAAGGGGGAAGACCTTCAAATTGAGCTGAGAAGGAGAGTAGGTAAACAATGAACATCTTGGTCAAGTCTCCAGTTCTGCAGCACCCCTACGAAGGTTGCTTTGATAAGAAAGCCCAAGGGGGGGGGTGTGAAGTGCAGAATGATGGAGGCTTGAGCAGCAGATGAGCACTGCATTTGCATCCCTTTCATATATAAGCTCCAGAAAGGACAACTTTATCATCAGGAATGGATGCATTCTGAATGATGCTCAGCATCTTGCAGAACTCATTATGGATAAATTCCATTTAGACAGGAGCCATAGAAATATTGCGAGTCTGAATTAACAAAAGCTAAAATGTTTCATTTAGGTCCCAGTTAGATTTCTGTGTGTTGCTAATTTAAAAAATTCTAATGGTGTTTGTCTGTACAGATACAAATGGTTGAATGTTGAGAGGCAATTCCAGTCAATTTGTGTCTTCTGTCTTTTTTCTTAGCTGTAATAAATGCTGGTTTGATTTGTTTGGTTGTTTGGTTTTTTTTTTTTTCTTCCTTTGAGAAGCAATAGAATAACAAGATGTTATTACCAGAAGGGATGAAACTTCAGGCAGGTCATTTGTAGACATAAGTCGTGTGTGCTCGGTGGCATCTTTGCTCACATATACCACTTAGTTATCTTTCCTAGAATTCTATTTCATCTGCCTTCAAATATTTTTTCATGCTTGCCCTACACTCTACTCAGTAACAGAGTTGTTTACCACTTGATGTCACCAGTAATGTATGGTTGGGATCATGATGTCCTTCAAATGATTCATAATGATTTCATTGAAGTTTTTATATGAAGTTGGATGTGAAGCACTTCTACTTATTCTACTTTTGTGGCACCATGCAGCAGAAAAAATAAACTATAGTGAATCCTTAAAGTAGTTCTTTGTTTTCAGGTGACTTGGAGATTTGAGTTTGTTGTATTTCACATGTAAAGAGAAGGGCATGAATCCCTGCAGTTTATCAGCTTCCTTTCCAAAGCAAAGACCACTTTCAAGAAGTTAACTGCAGCTGAGCACAATAAAACAAGCCTTGCCAGGATAAATTAGGTTGAGATGGACTGGTGCTGTCAGCATGCCCTGATTCCAACTGGAGATGGAATTCCACTTTGCTGTTACACTTGGAGTCAGAATGATGAGGGAACAGCAGCATTTTGGGGCTCTTTTTCTCTGCCCCATAGTAAGAGGATGCTTTTTTTGTGGTGGTCGTTTTTTGGTTTCTTTTGTTGTTCCTTTTCTGTGTGGGTTTTTGTTGTTGGTTTTATGTTTTGCTTTTTTGTTTGTTTTGTTTGTGTTTTTTGTTGTGTTTTTTGGTCTGTTTTTAAGTAGCATTTCCTTTGAGGAAGCAGGGAGAGCAGCAAAGACCTGCATTGCAGGCTTTATAGAACCTGTTAATACTGTGTGCTATTCCTGTGATTTATTTTTTTCCCCCCCCCCCCCTCTCGTTTTCTCTTGGGGCTTCAGGTCCCAGGAGCTTTAGTATTAATAGTCCACTAAGATGCAGTGGAGGGGTGTTTCTCCTGCAGGCTTGGGCAAGTCTTACCTACATGTTAATGAGAATCTTGGGGATTCCTCCATCCCTTAATTTTTTCTTTTATATCAGGAGCATTTCACAGCCTGTGCACCAGGTGCTGAAGTTAGATGTCTTCTCTTAAAGAATTTCTAGAGTGTAAGACCCATAACAGAAATCTCTCTCCATTGATTATATAGGGAGCTTGTGAAAACTAGTTTCCAAACTTAAGAAGCATAGATAGTTGAAGTTAAATACATTATCTATTAAAACGTACTAATTATACATGACTTGGGTGAAGTTCATAGAGGTAGGTTTGTGTTTTCTTTGCTTTTAATCAAAAGCAGATATTCCAGGGTTCTCTGTAGCCCAGTTCTCAGACATAAATTTGAGATGTAGGTTTTGCATGGTCATAAAGTGTCCTTAGTTATTCCATCCTCAGGCTACCTGTCATGCTTGTGCTCTTAGATAAGAACCTCAACAAACTCAGTGAACACTTGTGAATGAACACTATACAAAGGCAAAACAGGTACAACCAGCTGCTGGTTACCTACAGTATTTTTCAGATTAGATAAGATAACTTGAAATACCATATAGTAACACTGCAGTGTCCCTACAAAAATTCCAAAGACTAATTGCCTGCTCCCAAGGTGTTGGATTTCCATCAGGGATTCAGAGGTGATCTACAGGATTTTATCAATGCTCTAAATAAACACTTCATAAATATTTTATGCTCTGACTCAGAAAGGCATGTTATGAAATGTGGCCTGCAGGCTCTGTCTGCTGAGAAATTGAAAGCAGCAGTGGAAGATGCTATCCAATTATAAAGTGAACATTTTTTAAACTTACGCATTTGTAAGGGGACCTGAATGACTGGCCAATGCAGAGTTCATCACAACTTCCCAATTTCTGTCAGCATTATCTGTGTGCAAATGAAATTGTGTATTATTCCCCTTAATAGGAAGGGAAAGATTTGTACAGAACTGTTAAATTATACTTTCTCATTTTCATTTTCAAATCATTGTTTCTAGCTTAACCCAGACTAAAGTGATCAACATTTTAATCCACTTTTTGCATAGGAATGAAACAGACCATGAATCTAATTTACAAGGCTGTGTCTCTAACATAAATTATTTGAAGAGCATTGGAGGAACTAGTACCTAGTAACAGTGCTACAGTCTGCAGATCTACTCTTCAGGATTGTTTCAGTATGCCCAGCTCTCTGTAATGACCTTCTTGCATTTTTTATACATTTAAAATACCTTAAAGATGCCTTAGATGGCTTTGAAAGTAGTTGAGGGTTTTTTTTAGCTGAAGTTTGCTTTATCTCAGAGATCCCCAACAACCCAACTCCAGACCAAAATTTGACCAGGCATTCTCTTTGTTTTTAAAACGTGTTGTCTTGAGCCTCCTTTTCATGAGGAATAGGCTGGCAGTGATTGTTCTTAAGATACAGTCAAGTCACAGAAGAGGGATAAAGCTGTCCAACTGAAATACACAATTAGCCAACTTCTGCAGCCCCTAGTTAGCCCTGGATAGAAGGACCTTGCCAGAGAAAGAACCATAACTTTAACCCGGACAAAGCAGCTGTATGGGGTTATTTGTTGGGTTTGGCTGTTAGTGGGGGTTTATTTGCTTGCTTGTTTGTTTTCAGGCTGTTAAATCATGCAAGCTAGTTCTGGCACCTCAGGACAACCTAGCTGAAATTCCAATCGAAATGTTGGAATGGATATCAACTGGCAGCTTTGAGGTGTAGGATGCTTGCTAGGTTAAAATAACATTTTAGATTCTGAGCCCTGTCCTTCAAGCAAGAATATTGTTGATTTCAAGCAATGGAGCCATTCCTTTGATTGCTTTTTGTTCTGCAGAATGTAGTGTGTTACCAGTCTGAAAACATGGAATTTCTTGCTTTTACTCACTCTTAGTAATTTTTGAAATTACAGCTTTTGGGATGAATCACACTATAGATTCTTGCTCGCCTCTGTTGCTTAACAGGAAAGCGTACCCTAATGCTTGATTCTGTGGATCCTGAACATCTAAGGACTTCACAAAAAATTCAGTGTTTCAGAAGGGTTGCACACTAGCAGAAAAGATGAAGCCATCTTTTTTTTTTTTGTCTTGGAAATCTGTAAAATAGCAGAAAGGTGGCCTGATAAGTTAATGTTCTATAAAAACCTAAAGGTTCAGGTACATAACTAAGGAGACTGTTGATGACATAAGTACATTGTTTTAATCTAATGCTTGTGTAAGTTTTAAAAATTTCATGAAAATATCATAATTCTTTGCTAACCTCTCCAGAGAACTGCTTGTTAGTTTCTCAATCTAATTCTACTTCATCATCGAATTCTGTTCTTCATTTCATGTGGGAGACATCCAAAAGTGGAAATCAAGGGGAGTATTTTTATTCAGCTCTTTGGACTGCATTTTACATGTAGGAAGTAGAGAGACTACAAAGAAGCATTGTAAAAATATAGAATTAACTCACATCTTTACTTCTCTTTGACTTTGGCTAACAGCTGATAGGCAGAGGCGCCACCTCTTGTTAATATTTTTCCCCTCAGTGCTTTCTGAAGTGCTCTGTAGAAGCATATATCCATGAACATGTGGGTTGGTGAACCTTCTAGAATTGCTGAAGTACAGAAGCTCCCTTTTTGACTCAACAAACCAGGCTTTCTCTTCTGACCCAGTGGTGAAAATACCACATCTTTTTTTCACTGTTTGTTTCTCAGGCTTGCCTTCGTGGTTTTTAATGCTCCCAGATGCAACTATGCCGTGACTTCTGATACTGAAGTATTGAAACTGATTTTTCATAGTATTTTTACCATCAGAAGCACATAAAAGACTGGAAAAAAAATATGACCATCTGGATCATTATATGCAACAAACACTGCAACTAACCATGTGTCAGAGCTAGTATCGTGTAGCTCGTCATTTCCAACGTCTGAAGGTACAGCAAATGCCTGGCTTGGGAAATGAGATTGAATGTCTCTCTCTGTTCTAGGTTGTCAGCTTTGATTTTGAATACCTACATCACTGTATAAGGAATGCAAAGAAATCCAAATGTGACTGAAGGATAAGCCACGCCGAATGTTTACGCTGGATTGCATAGTGTGACAAAAAATTTCAAAGTGTAAAGCAGCCCTATTTTTTCAAAAGAATCTAGTTCTGATGTCAGCTAAAATATTTGAAATATCATTAATAGCTTCTCTGTCCCTTCAGAGCATGAGGAAGGAGGGGAGGTATATTTTGAACAGTGCTGTAGAGTGGGTTCTTACCATATGACAAAACTAAAAGGGGAAAAGGGAAGTAATTAGTTTTGTTTTCATGAAGAGTTAGTTTGTTATTTACACAGCTGATGAGATATTTTTTGGTCCATTTAATTTGTCATAAAAAGCAGGAACTTGCTTCTAAAGATGCTGTAGAGACTCCGATCATCCACCTGTTCCATATTTGCCTGTGCAGAGGTTTCAGCTGGGGTATGGCCTATATGCAGTAGTCAGGCAACTGTTACTATCTTTCATGCAGGCGTTCTTTAGCAATATAACTAATCAGCTTGTTTGCATTTTTGTTTTTCAATTGCATATTCAGCTGAGGCTTGTTTATGTTTTGTTTTGCTTTTTTTAAAACATCTCCCAAACCTCTTCCTTGATTAGTATTCCAAAGCATCTTTTGTCATGCTTCATTCTGGGTCACAATTCATCGCTTAACAGATAAGTGTTTTCTGTCTAGTGGTCCAGAGACTTAAACTCATCCAATTTCCATTTATATCTTAGAGCGATTCTCTGCAGTTGGAAAAAAAGTGTGATGTTTTTCAGTTATTTTTCATATTTGTGACCTCAAATTTTGCTTTTCATGCAGATTTTCTTATCCTATCCTGATATTCCTTACGTTTGACATTCCCCGTTAATAGCTAAATTGTCTTGAAAACTTGATATATTTCATACTAAGTGTGGTACAATAAAGCAAAAGGGAAAAATACCACTGAAATTTTTATAAAACATTTTAACATTCATTTGCCTTTTTTGTGTGTTTGTAAGGTAGGTACATTGGATGTCATTTTAAAAATGTTATATTTTTTTAATAGAGAAGAAAATATTTTTAGTTGTATTCCCTCTGGGTTTATTCAGTGTGCACAGATGGAACCTCTGGACTGCTTAGTTAGCTCTAGCATTAGGAATTGAGTCGTGCTTTGTTTTTCTTGGGGTTTTTACTTGAAGTCTCTGAAATAGATCTGGGCATTTTTTAAAGTGTGTAGTGAGAGGAAAACTGCTCTGTAGTTCTGGAGCCTAGAAGGCAGCAAAATTTGAATGAATGAGGAACTTGTAGAGTTGTTTCTTGTCTTAAAGCTAAAATTGTGCATAAGGTCTTGCAAGCTCCCTGCCTCTGTAGTTTTTGACCAGTTGGAGTGTCCACAGCTTTCTAAGAGAAGAGCAGCTAACAGGGCACATTTCCACTACTTAGATACAATTGGCTGTTTTCAGGTCATCTCATACCTGTACTTTTTTGTTACAAATCTGCCCCATTGACTGATGCAGAATATGCCAGCACATGACAAGATGTGTTCCTCCAGTACATAAATCTTTGTTGGTCCCTTCTGATTCTTTTCAGAACTGCCAAAACCATAAAATCACAAGAATCAGTTCTTGTCTTTTCATTCCAGACGTATCCCGGAATTCATCTGAAGTGTGTACATGAACACTTGCAATGCCACCAGTGATTTATCCATCCTGAACTATCACTAGATCTAATTTTAACTTGCATAAGATTCTTCTCTGGGCAATGGCTACCATCAATTCCATTGTAAATTTTTGGTTTCTAATGGTATTTCAAAGTTCGGTATGAATGTAGATTGTGTATTGGTTTTTTTCTCATGCTGTGTAAATGTGAGGAAGATCCCCTTGACTCTGAACCAGTTTTCTTTTGATGTGGAGACTATTTTTTTTCAAGCTGCCACGGCTTGTATGTGCTGAGGTATCCTACATCTCAGCTGTTCTCTGCACAGAGTTCTGGGCTATGCTTTCTCCTGAAGAGAACATCATCTTCCATGTAGTTGCAGAAGGTTGAGAGTGAAAAAGGGAATATCACAGCAACGTGTACTGTTTTCTTTGTTTCTAGCACAGGTAAAAACCTGTCACTAAGGGCTGTAGTTTTTAATGGAATGGCTCACTGAAGAAACTGTAACACCACCTTATGGACTACATATTTTATGTTGTGTGTTTATAGCCAGTCACAGTGTAATGTAAATAGCTAATATTTTGTTTTGTCATTCTACAGAGAACCCATAACAAACATCTATACTTAGTCTCTTGTCTTCCTCTGTAGGCTCCTGGTATGTTCTGTCTGAGGCTGCCATTCTTCTTATAATTACAACCTATTTCTGTGTTTCCCCATCTGTCCAGTCTATTTCTGGCCATACATAAAGCACTTGAGTGTTTTTGGTCTTACTGACACCATACATAACTTCTTTAAAGTTTTAAAAGCAGTCTTTGTAAATGGAATGAGCTTTTGCCCAAAATCTTTTCCTCAGGATAAATCCCAACATCTCCTTCCAGCACAGTGCCATAGCCTAGAACATGCCTTTGCAAGCTAACCCTGATATCCTTCCAGGTTACACTCACATTTGCTTTTTTTGTGCTAACAACTATTTGTTTTTCTTTTTTTTTACTCACAATCAAAACCCAATTAAAATTTTGCCACGGGAGTAATTAGAAGCTGAGTCAGAAATGCTTTATATTCATGTTCATAACGCTGGTCTTTGCTTATACTAAATGGAGTGTCTTTCTTTCCTACTCCTCCTTTGTCAGCAGCTGTCTATGGAGTTTGTGCTGTCCTTCGCCTTACTTGATATTCTTTTCTAGCATGCATACAATTCAGTTTTTCTAGTAAACCTTTTGAATAAAAAATAAGCTTTTACAATAGCTAGTACATAATTTGCACAGAGGTTTTATGATCAGGGACTGTACATACCATTAGCATATTTTTGATTGCTTCTTAATTAGGAAAAAAAATCCTGCTGGAAGAGTAAATGTATTTGGAAGCATTTTTGTAGAAGGTGTCACTATCGTACACTACTAGAGCCAAAGTTCCTACTTTACATTATTTAGCTCGGTGTTTCAATAGTCATTACCCAATATTTTTAACCTTCCGATAACAGTAAGTGCTGCTTACATCTGGGCTTTGGGTAATCTTCTGTTACATTCTCTAGGTTCACAGTAGAACAGGAAATTGATCTGAAAGATGTCTGGAGAGGTCTCGGAATTACAGAGCTGTTCAGCAGTAGTGCCGACCTCACTGGGATGTCTGGTAAGAGGTTCTTGTTTTGTCTCTCAAGCTATATGAGGAAGTACTAAAATCACCTAAAGATTACAAACAAGCTCTTCAAAGTGGTTTTATGGTAAAAAAGCACCCCATCTACTAGCAGATTTTTGTTCTTTTGTAATTTTTGCATGATTCAAGAATGTGCTCACGGGACTGTGTGGCTTTGGTGAGGGATTTTTGACTTTTGAAAGGTCACACCGAGTTATTTCAGAACTGGATCTCATTGTAAATGTAGAGAAAGCATAATGCTATGCAAGAGGCAGATCCACATTAGAGCAATATCTGGCTTCAGTGCCTTGATGGCGAATAGGATTCACACAAGGGGGTTGTCATCTTTTCTCTCCGGAGGCTATTTGTTCACAGCATTAAGAGCATTAAGCTGTTGTACAATTAGTCATCTCCCCCGATACCTGCTGTATAGAAGCAGCACAGGAAAGAGAGTTCTGAGATAAAAGCAGTTTAGCCACATATGTTGCTTACCTATTTCAATATGTTGTCAAAGCTTTATTTTCAGAAGTCAAAATATCCAATACACTTAGTATTTCAGGTGGAAATGAGATATTTATGCTTTTAATATCTCCTAAAGATATTGAAGTGGCACAAAAGGTAGTAGATTCTTCCTTACCTGAGAAGTTGTTTCATTTTTGCATAACAAAAGTAGCCACCCAAGTGATGTTAAATACATTTAATGTGATCTACCTAGACCTCAGTTTTGGCAACCCTGGGTTGTTCCCTATAGAAGCTATGCCAGTGTGAGATTTCTGTCCTTGCTAATGCCTAATCAGCCAGATAGATCCTTAGCTGGTGAGAAATACCCTTCTTAATGGTCTGTCTCTGGAAGCAGTCCCACCTGTGTGGCTTGTTCCAAATAATGGTCATGAAGGCAAGCCATCCTCTAAAACTTCCTGCAGAAATCTTTGTGATTTCTATATCCCTTTCACTTTTGCCTAAGTTTCAAATATTGTTTATAGCGTTTCATGTAGCTTTTGTGAGGACAAGCTGGAGATAACTAATGTGAAAAGAATGTGAATAACTGAAAAATCCTTCCTTAAGGAAATGACGTTTTTCTGAAGAAGAGCACCTTCAAAGAGAAGTAAGCTTTTTCAGTAAATTCTGGTCTATGTATAGAAAAGTATTTACTTGAGGACAAGTATGAAGGAGAATGGAATATAGACAGGAGAAATTGAACCAGAAAGGCAGTGCTTGGCTCTTACTTAATTACATATAAAAGTCACCTATATATCGGGGACTAATCCTGTAGTCAAGAGGTTAGCAGGAAGATTGGAACGTACTTGTGTTTTAATCCATGGGACTAATGATTTGGTTAAAGTCCTGGTTTTGACAATTGCACTGCACAAAATCCAAATGCTGTGTTTTGTGTGACTGAATTAACTCCTCTGCCATTTAAAGTTTAACTTGTTTGTTAAATCATGTAGAGAAGTGCTTAGAGAGAGAGTTCATGAGTTTTACTATAACATGCTTGCTTTTCACTTAAAAGAGCATTCCCACCAGATGATGAAAAGGTCATTCATAAATTATGAATAAGAAAACATTTTGGAGTTATGTCTTTAATGAAAACCCTGCTGTTGATGCTATAGAGACAAAATTTTAAGTAATTGAAATAGAGAATACATTTCCTGTTTCTAATTTTCACAATGTAAAATCGTTCAGGTAACAGGGAAGTTGAAGCCAGAAGTTTAAGTGCATCATAGTGACAGCCCTCTGGAAAATTTGGCACTTTATGAAGTCTTAAATGCAGATATTTGACCAAAATGTTGGTATGGACACTTTTTTTTTTGATTTGTATCTTCCTAAATTAAGAAATCTAAGGAGATTTTTGAGAAATTCTGTTGCATTTAAAAATAGTTCCCTCACCCTCTCCTGTTGCTCTTGCTTTTGGATTATTGTCAAGGAAAGCCTTCTGCAATTTCAACAACGGTCCTAATCCTGTAATCAGATCCAGGCACAGATTGTTGAGTTCAGTGAAATCATCTATGTGGGTTTAGTGGATATAAATCAAATTGCAGGATTACAGACTTATTTTTCAATATTTAGAATTATCTTTTTTTTTCCCCCCACTCAATCTGAAAAATGGAAATGGATGAGTCAGCTTTACCTCCCAGGATGTCTGGCTGGTGAGCAACCAAAGTATTCATCCAAATGCACATTTTAAATGTTACTCCCTTGCAGAAATTAAGGTTTTTTGTCAATTAACACAGGTGAGTAGGAGGACATTCCTATTTGGCTGTTCAGTTGCATGTATTCTGATTTTTGCTTTCAGCAGAAGACTTTGTCAGGTTTTACTCACATACGATTCTATGGGGTGTTCAAAATAATCTTGAAACAACTTCTGGTACTTGGGATTTTATGATTTACTTGCTACTTGAGTATTTTGACAGCACTTAGGACCTACCCTTGAACTAATTTCAGTACTAAAATTCACCTTCTCTTTCAAATGGTCATAATATTTCTTACCCTCGTATAATACCTTAAATGGCAACAGCTTTTAGTCTCAAGGTGACCTGCATTTCAGTGAGCAGTGAAGTGGTCTTAAGGACTTACTTTCACAATATAAAGTAGTTAGAAGAGCATCAGTCTAGTAAATACCTCTTCAAAGTCTCGGCTGAGATAGGTATAATTTTCTGGGACAACCTAAGCTAGAAAAGCCAATAAACCTGCATGTGTTTTAAAATGAGACTTGCAGAGCAACCAGTTGGTAGCTCTGAGTAGGAGTTTGGAAGCATATGGAGTGTAATGACAAATGAAGCGTGATGCTAACGGAGTCATGTACATTAGAAGTCAGCTTCAGAGTACTCCCACACATTAATGAGTATCTAGGCTAGGGTCCTGCACAACGATACCAGATCTCCCTGGGCTTTGCTGGGATGCTGATAATCAAATCATGTTGGTTCTTGGGAAAATCCAGATCCAAAGAAGCTACTAGAAAAAAATTATGTGATACATACTTGGGTAAGCCCCAGCTTATCCCCTGTGAAAGCCATAAAGGAAGGGTCTATAATATTACAAAATGTGTATGATACCGAAGCATTGCAGTCAGTGATTTGACAGTCACAGAAGGAGGCAAAACCAGAAACAACATTATCCTTCCATAGGAAAATAGATTCCTTCACTTCTGGGAGTGATAACAGAGAGGGCTGTGATAGAGGCAACGTAGAAAATTGTCTAGGGAAAGTAAACTGGGATGTGGAATGGCTCTTTTCACCATCCAAGGACAAAGATATCCAACAAAGTTCAAGGCAACAAATTGAAAACAAACAAAGTACTTTTCTTAGGAAAAACTTACCCACAGAGGTCTTTGCTGGATGTTCCTTGAGATCATCAGATTGTTAGGATTAAAAAAAAAAAAGGTGCTTCAGAGCAATCAAAACTATCTATCCTGCATTGAATAAAGGCATCCTATCTATCCTGTGGATTAGAAACTTGTTTTAGAGTGTAAAACATATGCTGGGTGAGAGGGTATTTTGATCTTGTAAGTTGTGTGGTAGGTTTTTTTCATCTGTAAGGCTTCTTATATCTGGTTCTGAAGCAATAATAATATTGTAGCTGACACAGTGTGGTAGACTAATTGAATGTACTGGTCTCAACTGCAGGGGCACTTCTTGTATTCTTGTCAACAGAATATTGTTGATTTTCTGTAATACTCAGATCCTGAATACATTTACAAGTAGGGCTACTATTATACTGGATGGTGCTAGCAGGGTTGATGCTTTATGAATTAGGGTCTGTAAGGTCATCAGATGGAGACCAATCCTCTGAGGTGCTGTTTAGCATTTGTTATTTAACATTTTAACATATTTAACATTTGTTCTGACCATAAGCACCACCACACTATACAAAATAAAATGTTGAGGGTGAAAATATGGAGTATTGCTGGCAATATATATACTACAGGTCACAGGAGCAGCCTTAAGTGCTGTAATGAAAAAATATGTGATCAAAATACACAATTAAAGTGGGCAGATTTTCTGTCTGTTATGAAACATAAAAATATATTTGGGTTTAAAATAAGGAACTCCAAACCAGCATTTATCTACAAAGGCTGCAAAGTACTTGTTTTCTTTTTGGTATGTGCTGTACAGCTGAAATGTTTAGAGCTTTGAAATGGACTGAAGTGAGGAAGACCAAGTACAGCTGCCTGGAAGGGTGAATTTGCAGAACTGGCCAATAAACTTACCGAGAAACTCTTTAATTGACACCTTTACAAAGGCAAGGAGACCTGCACAACAGGAATTGCTGATGGGCGTGGATCTGTCACCCTTTTTGTCTTGGGTATCCATCCATTATCACCTAGTATATGTTCTCCAGTGTTTGCTCCAAAACATTTTTTTGCAAAACTTGGGTCTTAATGGGTCTGCAGTAGAAAGGAAGCTTTAGGGGATGACTACTTGATTGAAGTATTTAGTTAGCTTGCCTTTTATTTTTTGCAGGTAATGCTTGAGGCTTGAAGGTGATGCTAGTGTGGGAATGTAACCACACTTGGTTTTCAGGCTGCCTTTCTGATAAGAGTTAAGGAGACAAAAGCTGTGAGAATTGTGCTTAATGCTCAAGATAAGTAGATGCTGCACGTTCCATGTGTTGGAGGAGCACGGTGGAAGCTTTATCCTGGCTTTCTAGACAGCATTACTGAAGGCTTGGAATGGAAGCCTAGATCTAGTACAATATTTAGCAGTCTAGTATATGCTTTACTACACAGAATCCCAAAGGGAACGATGTGGGGCTTTTGTTGGGGAAACGTAAGTTAAGCAGCTGAACTAGGAGGTTTGTCTGTTCTGAGTGTACGTAGCAGTAGGGGGATCTGCTGGGGAGAGACATTTTAAACTGCTGTCTCTTGTGGATTTGACTGGTATTAGTATTAGAACTAGTGGCTATTGTTGTGAGAGCCAAGAGAGATGGGTAACAAGTCGATGAACATTCACAAGCTTTCCCTCCTTAGTCAGCCTTCAGCTAGAGTTGTGGTGTTGAACAATTTGTGGAGGATCAGAAATGCAAGCTGGTGTGGCTGTCTCACTGGGGTGGCTAGATTAGATTTTCATGGTTGTGCATCCCTCTGCTGAGAGAGCTTTTTATTCCTTTAACTGCCAGTTGTGCTGTCATTACTGTGGATTTTATGCAGGTGCCATAAATGTATATCTAATCCTTGTTATGTCTTGCTGATGAAACTTAGTCAAACAGATTAAACGATACTACGTGTCTTGCTTCCTGCAAGGTGCTGAGTATTCCAATAGGTCTGATCATTTAGCCACTGAAGAAGAGTAATGAAACAGACACAAATTTAAGCAGGAGTAGGCTTGGGCTGAAATTAAAATACTGATAAAGAAGGATGGAAAACAAACAAGACTTAAAAAACAAACCTAGTTCCATGGTGGTTTTTGCAATAAATATTTTCCTTCAGCTTCTTTTAAATATAATGACAAGAGGAAAGAAACCACCTAGTTTTCCTGGAGGAAGTCTATATTGTACCTAGCGCAGAAATAATATTTTTTATGTATAAGTTTTTGCCATGTTATATCAACTCTTTTTCCCAATAGTGGCACTTAAAATCTCATGTTCACAGGTTGTCTTTTGCTCTGTCTGGTATAATGATGCTCTAGGCAGTGCCAGGCTATTTTAATAACTGTGGTATAGGAGAACACTAGAAATTTAAGCAAGGTAAACACTGCTGTTAAAGGTATTGGCAGAAGGTTGGTTGGTTTCTTTTAATGCAAGTCCTATGCACAAAGCTTCCCTCTTTCCCTACTTGGTGTAGAAAGTGGATAATAGTGTTGGTCTTTTGTCAGTATTTGTTCTTTTATTTTTTAAATACTTCAATCTCTACTGTTGACACTTGAAATATGTTTCCTTTTCCTCTCCAGATAACAAGGAACTCTACCTTGCAAAGGCATTTCACAAGGCATTTCTAGAAGTTAATGAGGAAGGATCAGAAGCTGCTGCTGCCTCAGGTACCTGACTGAAAAGCAGAACCAAATCAAATGTCTGCTTATTCTGTTAATTAATTTTTTTTAAAACTGACATGCTGTACAGCCAGGAAAGCTAAACAGCATGTAGCATGAAGACACTGCATAGCAAGTACACTGGAGCTCTTACAGAAGAAGATTCTGGAACTAAAGTGTTTGTATTACTGGCATACATGAGTCTTTATTAACAGTGCAGGAAAATGTAAACGTAGATGAATCCCTGGGAAATAATAATAATGTCCTGGAGAAATCCATGCGTTTCCAAAGTAACAAAAGCAAATTCTGCCTGATTCCCAGTTAATTTCACTTTCAAGCTCTGCATTATTTAAAGTCTCCAGCTAAAAGCTGCAAGATCAGCCCATTTAGTTGTTGCATATTCCATGGTTATGAAGGATTACCTTTTGCTATCAACTGCAAGTTTGGAGCTGTTTAAAGCAGGTCAGCGGTGCTGCCTAACGTAATGCCTTTTCTTTCTACAAGTGAGCAGGAGTCATCACTCCTCTTAAGATTCTGGATCGTAAAACTTGTAAGCTGCTCCCTCAGCTTGGGTCGTTGTGCCACTCTTCATTGTTAATCATTCTTAAAGCATAAAAAGCCTGCAATTATTCTGTAGGTCTCTTTCATGTTAGATTTTTCATGCTGTTTCTTGGTGACGCTTAGTGCTGAGAGTGTGAGACTTCAGTGTCTACTCATGACCTTCACCAGCATCTCTCATGAAGAGGAGGAGAACGTGCAGTGATGTTTAACAAGTTGCCTGTGTTCTTTTTTCCTTTAGGAATGATTGCCATTAGCAGAATGGCAGTGCTGTATCCCCAGGTTATAGTTGACCATCCCTTTTTCTTTTTGGTCAGGAACAGAAGAACAGGTGAGAATATAGCAGACTCTTCCTCATTTTTCATAGTACGTCAGCAAGTATACCAAAGAAAATTGCGTATTTTGATCAGTGAGCTGGCCTTATACTATGAGTTTTCCTTAATTTGTCTTAAAATACCTGACATTGGAAGACTCACCTTTTCTATATCCCCTTGATGCTTCTGTTTCTCCAAGTAAGACACAAAAAAAATCTGACATAATCCTGAAAAATATTCACAATTATATAATTAAAAACCGCAGGAAAGAAAGAGTTACTTGTTTTGGTTTTTTTTTTGTTTTTTTGTTTGTTTGTTGTGGGTTTTTTTGTACGTGGGAGGGCTGTGTGTGTGTTTGGTTTGGTTTGTTTTTCTCTGAAGAACACAGTGTTACTGCCCTGAATATCCTTAATCATCACACTCCATAAGTTTGGCTGTAGTGAGATACATTTGGCAGTACCAAATGATTTGCATAATGGACAGATATTATAGCTATGAATAATTCTGTTGTGCTCTTGAAGTGTTCTGTGGCAGGTAAGGGATGAGAAAAGCACTCACTAGCAAAATGGGCAATGATTAAGTAATTCTTAGTTTCATATTTGTAATTTGCCTTAATGATGTGACCGGATGACAAAACGTCATATGGGTCTGTGTGTTGTGGTATCTTACATCTGCTACATGCAGACTCTTATAGATCCCATTAGATGATTTTTTTGTTGTTGTTGTTCTTCTGGATTTGAGACTCCATCATAGATATCACTGTTTATTAAACCATTTAGCTTGCAGTAATGCATACAGTTCATAGCTAGGTAGGGTCACTTGTATTCAAAGCATGATACTAGCCCTTGGGGCAGGGGGTTGTCCAAAACTAAGCTGAGTATTGTTGCTGTTGTAATACTTAATTAGGAAAAAAAATTGTATCCAGAGGAGATATACAAAACAAAATACACAAAAATCTCCCCCAAAAGAAAAGCTTAAATCGGAGTAGAGCTTGGTAGCTTTTGTGCAGTTTTTAATGTAGCATGGGCCTGGTTGTGTGTAGAAAGAGTAATTGCTAGCAAGTGTAGTCAAAGTCTGACAGCTCATTACTAATCTAGATATCTAAAGTTAGAAACCTTTTGAAAAAACTTTGTGGCGGTTGCTCTTCTCAGGAATACCCAACGTGCTCACAACTCATCACTGCCTTTAAACAGCTTGGATAGAAATGTACACAATGGGAAAGACATAAATGGTAATACAGAACTTAGTGTTTGTCATCTTACAGCCTCAACTATTCTTTTCTGTTCTGACCTCTCTCCTTCCCTGCTTCCCTTCCCGCTTTTTCCTCAGGTACTGTATTATTCATGGGGAGGGTAATGCACCCTGAAGCAATGAATACAAGTGGCCATGACTTTGAAGAGCTTTAACTGCCACCAGCCACCAAAAAGAGGAGATAAGCACATAAAGTTTGAAGTTAATATATTTAAGGTTTGCTGTGTTTTCCCCCCCAAGATACTGTTTAATATGCTTTCAGATCTAATTGCGTGCAAGTCAGTTTGCAGAGGAACGCTTACAGTATTAAAGCAATGGTTCTGTTTCTGTCATTGTGATTGCTGTGTCCTTAAAATAAACTTGTGTACATGTCAACAGCTGTTTCTTGTTCTAGTGAATTGTAAAGCAAAAAAAAACAAACCTGCAAATCCATTATTTGTAATTTTTTTACAGTCCAAAGACTGACTTGATCAATGAGACAGGAGCGGAATGTGTGCAGCTCTGAATAATGCAAATGGCAAACCTTGAATGATAATTTATAGAGCTGAAGAGCTACATCTGGAAAATGTGATCTCTTCCTGTTCCTGTAAAAGTAGTAAACAGACAGTGATACGCTGTCTCATCAAAGTTAATGGAAGCAGTTAAGCCTGTGGATTTTATTCTATAAGATAACCGTGGTAGACTTTGTGTAAACTCTCCCACATGTAATTCTAAAATGTTGCTTTTATGAATGCTCCTGCATGTGACTCTGCAATTCACCTTCCGTAACTGTTGATGCCAATAAAATTTGATCGCATGAATCTTTGAGACTAGTCAGTGTAGAATAGTTATGTATGTGACTGAAGTGAAATAGTTGAATAGTAACGTCATTTGTGTGGACACACATTTCTCCCCCAAATTGTTCTACTTTAACCGAAGCTTTGCAGTATCTCACTTCAGGGGTCTAGAATCATCTTAAAAACAAAACAAAAACAATGACAACAAAACTCCCCAAAAAACAACACAAACAAAACACCTCTTAATTTTAATTGTCTTAAAATGTTCTATTCATAAATAAATGTCCAAATGAACAACATAATCCTTTTTACTCCCTAACTTTTTATTGTGATTAAACTGACAGAGGAGAATGACACATACCACAAGTAAATATTAGCAGTGGAGTTAGTTGCTGTTTCCATTTGCAGGAGGAGGAGAAATACCAGGTGTCACCAGAGAAGCATATAATTATTTCCTCTTTTATTGTGCAAAATATGAAAAGAACAGAAGTTATTAAAAAGGTAGGAGAGACTAGAAAAGAAGGGAGGAGCTCCTTTGAAACAGATCATAAATACAAACTTTTGGATAATAAGTGGGTTTCTTCTCAGTCAATAGGAGTTTTGTCTTTTGAATTCTGTGGGAGCAAGTGCATATTGGCTGAACTTTAATTACAGGCTTTTCTGGTATGCATTCACTTCCAAACAGCAGTAGATATTGCTCACACAGTTATTCATGCAAAGAAAGCCTCCAAAATTTGACACATTGTTCACTTCTATACTGCTGGTGCAAATCATGCAGGTCCCACTGTGAAGTGATGGCTGCTCCCCATGGAGGCTGGCTGTGCTCCCTCAGCAAAAGGGCAGCGGAACACATTTTTAGCCCTGCCTCCTTCAGTTGTTTGCTTTTGTTGCACAGAAATGAAATAGAGCTCCTTACTGTATTGCTGTTGCTTATTGCCCTTACTGTGTTGTAGTCTGGACTTGGTGAGACAGTTTCTGTAGTCAAATTCAGCAAAAATTGTTCTGTATAGCTAAAAATATGCTTAAGAGGAGAAGAAAAAGAGTGGTTCTAAGAAGGAGCAGGGGCTAATTTTAGCAAGACACAGAATGCAGCTAAACCCAGCTCCTTTGATATGGGGCTACATGAGGACTGGTTCTTCATGTTTAAATGATTCTACAAACATCATCTAATGTCTGTAAAAGTGACCCACATGCCAAGGATCTCCTGTGGGTTTAACCTCATGGGAGCCTGATTTTTAACTTACTACATTTTTTTCAGGCTAATTTCTGTGGTGTTCACTGATTTGGAAATACATGAGAAAGCAGATGACAACCCTCAATCATGTTTATTTTCAGTCTTCCTGAAGTTCTTCCTGACCAATTTTGTGTTTTCTTTGCTTTAGTTCCTTGAAGCATAGATGCTTCTTACCAAGAGAAGGACTGAAGATAGATTTGAACTAAAGCTATGGGATTATGGAAAGACAGCTGCCAGGCAGAAGTATTTATAGAGGATATAAGGCAAGTGCATAGACTTCCCAAGCAGTTGACTGACCATAGGTGTAAGTGGACTGATGCAGAATCGAGTATTCCAGATCTGATTCTGAGAGCAGCCTGAATGGGCATAGAGTAAATGCAGCAGAAACAGAAATCTTAATGTGGTTATTTTACTTGATACTCTCCTAGTCCTAACAGATGGGAAATGGCCACTTCCTGCTTCTGGAAAATTGAGAATGAGCTGGTTTTCAACAACGTGAATTAATTTATTACCAAATGACACAAAGATGTTAATTCTGGGCTACAGTGAAGAGTTAGTTGTAGACTACAATGAGGACAGTTCTCAAACAATGCTGGTTTTTAGTAGTGACAATGTCTGAAGTATTGTTACCAATTTATAGAGGTATATGAATACTACTGTGTTTTTTAATCTACATTTTGTATAATGTTCCTTTTGAAGATGCTATTGCTTTTTTTTGAGAAAAAACTAGCAAAATAATTCTGTCTTTTGGTTTGGATTTTTTATTTTTGTAAGGGGAATTTGTCAATAGTGGCTCATGTGAGTTTAGGTGTGTAGTCTTAAAAAAAAATACTGTCTTTTGTGCTGGAGGCTATATCAGAAAATAAATTACTGAAACTTCTATAACTGTGCTGTTTAAGTGACCCATAATGTGACACTGTCTGCTGAGATCCTTCTGGGACCCAGATGGTATTTTAGCGTGAAGTGCAGTTGCCTGATGCTGTCATCTTCTCACTTTCTTGCATACATGTGCACAAAATCTGTCACGTTGTATGAATTCAAATATTGTTAGTTCCAAGCACTAATTTTCCCTGTCCTTTGATGGTGGCAAAGTAAACTCTTGTATCAGTTTCTGTGAACCAAGTGCATGATATTCCTCAAAGATCTTGGTGTTATACCTGAAATGACAGAAAAAAAAAATGCTGTCAAAGGGTTTGTGGCTAATACTTATTTTTCAATGATGGACAAAAGAAGAAACCACAAGATGTCACTCTATCCTAAGAAGCTGAGAAGTATTTTCCCACTGACAGTAATCCTGTGGGAGCGTTGGAAAGCTGAATATCCTGAGTGGGACTCGAGTATCTGTAAGCCTTGGTAAAATCAGTGAGGGTTTCTTGAGCTTGAGAACATAATTAGGCCCGGGTGCCTGAGATTATTAATTGGGGATGGGGAGAACAAACCCCGAAGTGACCTGCTTTGTGTTGCAAACTTTTCTCTGATTCACGATAACAGATTGTTGGATTCAGTCCATTACTCACGAGGGAATTTTTGTCCAATTCTTAGCCTGTATGGTTGCATTGTGTATTTGGTGGGGCGTGAAATAAAAGGATTATCTGTTCTTTTAACCTCTCTCCACAAACAACAGTAGATTTTCTTAACAGCAAGAAAACAAGAATGATGCTTGAAGTCATGAGGGCCTGGCCCTTGATTTTCTGGTCTCCTTTGCTTGCCTCTTATTTCCCCCCTCCCTTGCTGCCTTCCATACAGTTGCTAGAATTTCTGCATGAGCAGATTCCCCATATTCTCCCCTTGTACAGTGAGGTCACAACACTGTCAGGTGTATCTGCTCCCTTCCTGGCCAGGAGGCAATATCATTCCTAGGAGGCTTTTCTAAAAAAAGACAATGAAGTGGTGTTCACAAGTTGATTCTTGAGTTGCTTCTGTCCCTTTTAATGGGCAATCTTTGGTTTTGCCCTCTACTGGAAAATGCAAATACCTGGATTAAAGAGAGGTGGGTGATTTACCTCCTAAACTGAATGCCAAGGAGGAGGGAAACAGTGCTTTAATAACTCAGTATCATCTAGAAGTGAGTTGCCTTCCTTTGTGAGCTACTCTGCATATACTGACACAGGTGATGAGAAATTGTAGAATAATTTAACTCGCAAAACCGTCTGCAGTCCCTGAGGATTCTGGATCAAGCTGCAGCAGTTACAGGGGTCTAGACAGAATGAAGAACTCTGCCCGCTTGCTGGGGACTTTTGTTAATTGGTTCAGTAGCTTGCCTTTGGCTTCCAGTTAGCAGGGGTTGAGGGCTATAAAACAAAGTTAGACGTGAGAAACCATTTGCAGTACACAAACACGGCTGATACTGTAAAACTCATGACCAGCACTACATGTCTGTTACTGCCATCTACCAGGGCTGCTTAAATGTTCTCTTTATATAGTACTGTTGTTACAACCTGAAAGTTTTTCATTTCACAGCACTAACTAGAAGCCCAAGTCACAGACCACTTGCTCTAGGCGTTAGGCAAACTGAACACAAAGACAAAAGTCATGTACTTAAAATACAGTTTAAAGTGCAGCTTAAAGAGTACAATAGTCAAGGCTGTAAAGCTAATGAAGGGTGTCAGAGTCACTCTGGTAGGCATGTAAATGAAGAAGAGTGCTGAAGATAAATGTATTATCCAAACAGTAGGTGAGTTTCAGCTCCACTCGCTATTTTAAAAATTGTTCAGACTTTTATATTTAAAAATTCAACCTCCAAACTCGTTAATGCCTGTGCCTGGAAGTCAGGCAGCTGATCGGTCTCAAAAAGGTGCAGCTCCAAACGAATCACAGTGAAGCTCAGAACATTGGCAGCTGCTTCTAAAAAGCCTGCTATGCCAAAGCCTTCACGGCACTCTCTGCTTTCAGCTGTGATCAAATAGTCTGAAAGTTTTATTCTTAATGATGTGTTTGTGACACTGTGCTCTGAAAACTCATCTGGCAGATAGTGGTAGTAAAATTCTAGGTCTGCTAGGATCTGGATGAGGAAAAAGAGTGAAATTATTCCTGCAGCTGGGGAATTCAGTCCCTTGCCTGAGATGTTGCCTTTTTTCAGCCACACGGAATTACACTATGATGTTTCAGATAAGACCCGGGCTTTGCTGACAGCAAGTTGCTTTAGCATTTATCTCTCCTAAACACGCCTCTTTCCTTTGGAAGACTCATCTTTTTGACAAAGCGAGGGAAGAATTACTACAGAGAAATGATTCTGTGTTTGCATAGAAGTGACTTTAAGTAAGAAAAAAAAAAAAAAGGAGTTTGGATTGTGTCTAAATTGTGTCTTTTGTGCTCTCATTAAAGGGTTTGACTTGGCTATGGAAAAACCCTGGATTTTCTTTGAAGCCCATCTAAGATTGATCTTAATGATTCCCTCAAGTATTCTAATGCTACCAAAAGAGTTTAGAGCCAATCATAGCTTAATGTTTTTACTCTATTTACGTGTATTTGTTAAAAGCCATGTCTTAAAACCAAGCAACTTGCAGTGCTGGTGTGCTTACAATTGGTAAGTGTATGAACAGAATGGAAGAAATATGTCAAAATATGCTAAGAAATAAAAGACATCAAGCAGTCCATCTTGCCCTGAGACCTGGAAGGATCATGGTCTGGACAATGCCAAACCTCACCCGTCACCAAAAGTCTGATTAAAAAAAAAGCCTTTTTATTGGAGGTTTTTGTCATCGTCCACATAATTTGTAAATGGCACATTTCTAAGGGAACAGCCAGAAAGCTGGTGTGTTTTGATACAGGAATTAATAAAATTTTGCAAGTTTATTACAAGAGAAATACTGGTCCTAAAATTCATTGTCTCTCCTGGGAAATGTTTGCCTTGGGTCATGCTGCAGCTTGGAATTACCAGCATTTAGTGACAAGTGTGGTGTTTTCCAGGGGCAGGACTGTATAAAACTCTTCTGCCAGCTCTGAACTCTGCATATGGCTTCATCAGCTGAGCTGCTATTAAAGCCCTTGGTGAAACCCACAGAGAGGCAAAAGAGGCCAATTTTAATGTTGCTGCTGTCTTGTTTACCTGTGTCTCCATTCATTTTATCTCTACAGAATTTTCTCCTTGGTCTAAGCAAAAGGATAATCAGATACATTGTCTACACTTCATAAGTTCACGTCAGAGTTTTTGAACAGAAATTGCTTGTGAATGATCACAGTATTTCAGAAGTAGTGTTACTGCTGCAGTTTCATAGGGCTCAAGTTGAACAAGCTAACCTTGAATACTTCTAATCCCTTTATTTTTCAGTGTCGTTCCGAGTTTAATACGTATACATGATGGAACAAAGTGTTCTGAGGAGGTGATCTCTTAATTACTGACGTTTTGAATCATAATATGTATGGGACAGAGAGCTTGAAGCCATGAGTAAAATAGTTTGCCTTGTACCGAGCACTTAGAAAAGCTGAGGACATTGCCAGTTCTTCCGGTTCGCTGTGATGATTACAAGGTAGGCGTAAGTCATCCTGAGGGAGAAAGTGCTGTTACATCTGAAAAAAAATAGGAAATGTCTAGTTCCATAAACTTAAAATCAAGTAAAGAAGCATATAGTGTCCAAAACACCCATAGAAAAGAGCATCATCAGAAAAAAAATACATTTAATCTGAGTCATTTGGAGCTTGTTCCAAATTCCTCTGTAGTCCATCAAAAAAAAAAAATAGTGTCATGAGCTTCAGTCACTTTTGGACCACATGTTGGTTTCTCTCTGACTGTGCTCTAAAGCATGAGTACAAGAAACTGGATGGGAACTGACTGATTTTTTTGTGATTGGTAAGAACTCAATTTTTGCCCAATTTGCAGAAGTGATTTCAGGCCACTTACTTGAGTATAGGAAATAGACTTCTAATCACAATAAAAATAAAATGGCAAGACTATAAGCATGCAAGATAGAGGATTTATGAAGTTGTATTTTGTGCGTGTACACATGTGCACGCACTCCATTAAACGTGGACATACTGTGAGAATCTTCCTATTTTGCTAGCTTCTAATAAATAACCCAAGCCTAATCTGAAGTATCTTTGCATGAAACTGCAAGATAATGCAGTACAAAATAAGGAGGCCACTCTGTGCCTCTTGGATTAGAGGTTGGAAGAATTCTCCTTGGTGCAGGATGCCTAAATGGAATAAAAAGCTTGTTCGCCCCTCTTCCTCTCTCAGTAACTGTTTGGGGATTCCTGTCTTTAGGTCCCTGAGGTTAAATGAGACAAATTCAGGCCTCTTGAAAATGCTGTTAATGTATTCTGCTTAGAAACATTGCACAGAGAATTCACAAGGTAAAATATAAGTAGACAGATGAAGGGGGAGAATCCTGGGGAAATAAAAGGGTGTTGGTGTTTAATATGATGGGCAGTGTCAAAGCTCACCAGCCACTGTCGACACAGGGCCCTAAAGAGAAGCTCTGACCCTGGTTTGAGGAGCTGGCAGAACTCATTCCCTTATATTACTTTTCATTACCTGGTGTATATTTTCCAGATACAGTAATTTGCTAATAGATTTATTGGTAGTGCACTAAGAAGTATGTTTAGGACAAGTTAATTGAAGCTCTCTTAGCCTTGGATTAACAAAAAACACCTGTGTATAAAATATACTTCTTTCTATGAATGATAAGAGTACAGAGATTGTATTATGATAACTCCATGACAAGAGGCTTCCAAAAGGCAACAGAGGCTATTCTTCAGAAGGGCCTTTAACCAGCTGGCAGCAGATTTTCCACCCTTAATAATACAGCCTTCAAGAACAGATCAAAGCCTTTGCTGTTTCCCCAGGAAATGCATCCTGATGAGTCCATAGAAAAAGGTTTTCAAGTGGAAAACATACTTTACAGTTGTATCTCCTTTAGTTCTGTAAAACCTGGATTATTTTTTAGCTTCTGTACAAAGCTTTTTTTTAAAATTTATTTTTAATGGAGTTTAGAGATTATTAATTTTACAGGTGTGTTCACATTCTGCACACATATAGGGAAGAGACAATCTTGTAATAAACTAAGAGATATCTATAACAGCGTTGTGCTTTTCTGTGTCATGCCTTTGTAAGTACGGTGATAATGCTGCTGGAGACTTCAGTTGCTGTAACACCATCTAAAGCTGTCTCAGACAGCAGTTGGGACGCAGTTTTCCCCAACACAGTGGGTAGAGCAGTATAAAATCAGTGTCTTCACTCCTGTCCTTAGTCTCAGAATTTACCTAGAACCTTGCAGATTAAGCTTTTGCTTGCCTTGGGGCAAATCTATTGAGCAGGAAAATGCTATTTTATCAGCTTGCCAGCTAGGATCTGAGATCCAAACAGAAATGGTGGCTCTGCCTCTGCTGTGAGGCTGGTGATTCTTTTACCTTCCCCTCAGCTCCTGTGCCATTATCACTGACTAGCACATGATATGGACTAGTGGTTTGCATGCTTGTGTTCCCTTCCCATGGAGGGACAGATGCCCCTCATATGGTTTTTCTCCAGTGTACAGCTGGAGCACTGCCAGGGCACACACTGGGCTCACAACTGGCCTTTGGTCCACGCATTTGACTGTAGCCCAAGTGACTCATTCCACAGAAAATAACATTGCTGGAACCGAGGAAGGAACCCTTACGCTGAGTGACCAACCAGTATAGTTGGTCTAATGCCCTTGTGGCAGGGAAGAAAGAAACCTGCTGGTTTGGCACTAAGTTAAGGTCCCTGCCCTTTTAAACTCTTGTGATGTCTTTCAAAGGCCGAAAATGAAAACAATATGATTCTGTTAATTGCTGATCATAAAACAGGACGAAGACTGATGTGCAGCTACTGTCCAAATCACTGATTCTCCTTCTTGGGCCAAAGTGTCAACAGATTTATGCGGTAGGAAAGTCCGTCAAACAATCAAAGCATATAAAAACAAGCCACCAAATGTGAAGCATTTGGGAGCTGCAGCTGATGTTCTCTCGGAGATGTAGCACATGATTTCTATAATCATAAAAGTATATTTAATCTTGTTTATTTAAACCAGACTGTGTTTTTCTGTGAACATTAATCATCTGGTGTCACACAATAGTACACTAAATGTCACACAGTGAATCACATCTCCTGCGACACTGTTATGAATATTCTGGCTGTACTCCACAGCTGTAGAAAGAAGTACTTCATGCCTTGCTAGCTATAGAGCAAACACACTCTTGGAGCTTCATTTTGTATTCAGTAACTCAACAGAACAGCAAAGGCAGCATGCAAAATGAGGAGGAGTACTACTGAAGCTCAGCTGTTGATCTTTTACAATTCCACTGCACAAACTAGGAGGCCTGAAAGAAGCCATTGAAGTCCAAGTATCAGCAGAAATATTAAAGTACCTTAATCAAGAGAATTAGACCTGGTCTCTTAGCTTTTAAATAAGTTTTGTTTGCCTGAAGAAGCAGTAATAGCACATAATGTTTCCTGCTGAAGACAGGGCCCATTCTTCCCCAGTGTGAGTCAAGGAGAAAATTCCATTTCCCAGCTTCTGGAATACAGCATGGAGCTGGCAGAGCAAGATAAAGTGGAGCAGCTAAAAAATGGGTATAGTTTATGCCTGAGACTGGTTCAGTGGTGTGGCAGGTCTGTGACAGAGAATATAGTGACATAAAGTAATTTAACAGCACCTTCATAACCCCCAGTTTAGGCCACCAGTGGACTTGGCCTCTTTGAAATCCAAAGATCAAGATGGATCTGGAATAACATGGTTTTGAGTATTTTTTTTCCTTAAAGAAAAGCTGCTGCTTCTATCACCTCATCTCTGTTAAAGCAAAAACGTAAGGGTGTGGAGGGCTGTGTGTGGAAACAAACCTATGAAAAAACAGAGATTTGTCTTCAGAGGGGACTTTGGATGAGAACAGCTAAAGAGGAGAGAGGCACTGGATGAAGTCACTCTATTTCAAGCCAGTGTTTTGCCTTTACTGGAACCTAATTGAAACGAATCAGTTAGCAGGAAAGACGAATGCATATTGATGGTGCACTCCCCTTATCAGTGATGACAAACGCATGCTCTGGGAAGTCTCACCAACAGGTTTGGTGTCCTACAACACCAGAACTTGGGTGGAAAGAATGTGTTTGGTAGAGTAAGGGGAAAGTGCCTCATCCAGCTGGAGATTAAGTCTTCTTGTCTTTTGAATATATATATGAGTCAAGAATCTCTTCTCTGCTGGAGTCTGATATGGAACAGATACTTATATCTGTGCCTTGCGAATACGGTGAGGCTGGTTCTCGCACCTGCTTAGCAGCAGGCACAAACACTTAGCTGAGAGACAAAGCAATGGAAAATCAGTCCCTAGAGAGCTTGAATACCCCCAGTACTGCTGAAGGGAGAGTATCGTGTAGCTCTCAGGACACATACGCTGTGATACAGCAAATGCAGTCTCTGACTTTGACCAGAAACACATTTTCATTACATTTAATTTCTTTTGGCAGGATGGTCCAGTTTCTAACTTTAAATGCAATACTTGTGGACAGCTACAGTGTGTCTGTCTCTTTCCTATAAAAGAAGCTCTGGAGAGAAACAAGGCTGTTTCTCCTTTAACATAAGGCTGCCATTTTTTCAAACTGAGAGCAAGTGGGAGCAAATTATTTGGACTTGCTGACAAAAGCTGCATGAGCACAACATCTCCAATAAAAATAGAAGGTTCTTCTCATAAGGTTTCTCTCTTCTTTTCCCCATGGTCATTGGAGGCCCCACTTTCTGTTTTCAACTAAAGAGCATCTTTATTATCCTTGCAGATAGGGAATAATAACAAGATATTAATTAGAACTACATTTTTTTTTTGGCAGTAAGACTCAGGGAAAGAATAGGGATAAAAAAATCAGAGATATCAGGAACAAGTTCTGCCTGTAATACATGTTCACAGTCCTCAGTTCCTTCTTTGGTTGCAATAAGGGTGGGTGTCTCTGAATTTTAAACCACCAAATTATGTTTATTTCTCACACATATTGCTTTTGTATGCTTTCCTGTTCTTTCACTCCTTTCTTAGCATAGGTAGAGCTGGGCAGGTTTTACCATCCTGGCCCATCAACCAGAATTGTAGTTCAGCCAAGCATACTGCGTGATTGACAAAAAAAGTAAGAATGGATAGATCTTTGAAAGAGAGTAGGTATGTTCTAATTAGAGATGTCCCCATAGATGAAAATTTCATTGAAGACCACTGAATTTCAGTACAAATGTGCTTTAAAAGGTAGAAGCATAGAATATTTTGGAAGGGATTTTTAAAGGTCATCTAGTCCAACCCCGCTGACTGCAGTCAACCCAAGAGAAAACATTATATGCTTCTACCTTTTAAAGCACATTTGTACTGAAATTCAGTGGTCTGCAATGAAATTTTCATCTGTGTAAAAACACTAAGACTCTGTTCCCCTGCCTGTCTTTGCACATTAGTTAGATATGCGTGTGTAAAGATGCACACAAGCATACACACACATACGTATATATACATACAAACACACATATCTGTTAATATGCATGTAAAAGGGGGTTGCCTTGCGGGTGGAGTGTGGTATATTGTGTGGACATGCACACAACTCAACATGCTGCGGTATATGAATGGAACATGGGCATGTGAGACACATGAAGGGAGAAAGGGAGGGAAAGGTGCAAAATATTTCAGATGAAAGGTTGCCCAGTATAAAAGATTTGAGAACTGCTGCTATTGATAATGGCATCTGAACAAGTTAAATGTATTAGAAGTAGTTTTCCCATTCCATATTTAAAGAGATTATGCCTATTTATCTTAACTATCTAACATATGACAACTTTGTAAAGCCAGTTTAATAAAGGAATGCTCTAGGAACTCCTAAGTATTCCCATATTTACAAGATCTGAACTTCAGGAAGGCAGGGGTTTGATGGATGAAGTGAAACAATTTTTTCACTATAATTCAGATAACCAATTCTCTATTATCTCTATTAACTATTTATCATTTGGCACCACCTACATAAATAAGTACAATTTGTGGAAATATGGTAGCATCTGCAATGGTGAAAGTTCAACAGAAGAATAACCAGAGATACCTCTTCAAATGACACAGCATAAAAGGAAGCTTACAAGACTGCAACAGGAAATTGTTTATCAAAATTAATTTAGAATGATTTTCGTATGATTAAAATTACTTGATGAAACTTCTGTTCAATAAATTAGGAAGTACTTAATGAACATGTATTCCACTGGGAGTTATTAACAATTAATGTATCAAAAGATGAAACATGAGATTCATAATAAAGGCATGGATGGAGGCAAATGAGACTGCCCTCCTGTCAGGTTTTCCTCTCTGCGTGGCTCCTTTGAGTGCCTGATCATGTTTGTTCTGGCAGCTTTGGAGAAGATTTTTTCGAGTTTTGAGAATTAGACAGAAATGGCGTTTGGAGAAGTGAAGACTGACAGAAAGCTCATTAAAATGGATGGCTGTTTGCCTATTGATTTCAATGAGCTCTAAACCATGACCTCTGTAAAAGAATGCTCGGTTCAATCTCTTGCGAGAAATCTGGCTGATAGCGGGTAGATAGCTGGCAGATAACCATTTGGGGTTTTTTCTGTATGCTCATAAAGTCTGATTCTGCTCCAGCTGAACTCAGTGGCATTACTCTTAAGGCCTAAAAGGTTAAGTGTAAGCTTATGTGCATCTATGGATTGGGGAAGCAATAATTTCGTTCAATATAAAAAGCCGTGTTTTAAGGAAATCTATCTCATCTCAATGACACATAGAACAGGAGAAATCGTTGCTGCACATTGAGCCATAGGAGTGCCTCATGCCACCAACCTCTCTTGGGATACTATTTTTGTTTTCTTTTGCATACATGCACAGATAAGTTGCCAAATGCAAGAGAAGGCAAGTTATGTCCATTATTGTTTTGGAAAAAAAAAATCTCAAAAAAATCTCAAAAAAACATTACTTCCATGTGGTCTTTCTTTAGTGTCAGACAAAGTCTACTTCATCCAGAAATTGTTGACCTATATTTTACTAGAAAAGTCAGATTTGATACTGAAATATGTCTCTCCTAAACCAAATAAAAATGCCATTCTTCATTCCATAAACATATCTTTTTATGGCTTGATCCAAAGGCTATAAAATCAATGGAAAGACTCAATCTTCAGTGCCAGATATTGTCATTATAACTTTCAAACCCATTGTTTTTCCAGAAGAGAGAACCAAGTTTCAGTATTTGTTGCTTAGTTACAGCCCCTCCAACCTTCTTGGAATTCGTGGCTTTATAACACCTTAGAAAACCAGACATATAGTTTTCACTTCAATTATTTATGCATCTAGTTATTGATTCCTTTTTGTCTGGTAGCCCCAGTGAAATGTTTCACTAACTCTGCTCTTCTTCTATCCAAGGCTTTATTCTGCTGTACTTGGCTGTTCCCTGTGAATGCTCTCCAAGTACTACCAGTGGGACTCAAGTAGTTTACTGGAATCCTGAATGGGCAGGACAAAAAGAAATTTGTTGCCTAGGTAACTCAGCAAAATAACCAATTAGTTTATGCAAGTCTGCCTGCTTATCTGCTGAAGAACAGATGAGCATTTATGCATTTAATATTATGTTCCTTTTCTAGTGCTTCCTGTGAGTATCCATGCAGATTATACTAATGAAATATTCAAAGAAATTCTTTCCCTCTAACTGATTGATCTGACACGAATGCCATGGATCCCTGGATATAGTCAAATGAGGTAAGATCAATATAGAAATTAACTTTCTGCTGTCAATCTAAAGGGTGTAGATCTGATTTTACTGGTGGCATCAACCTAATGATTTGCTATCACGAGTAAGTATCAAGCTAACACTAGGTAAAGTAAGAATTTTACATAAAGAACATGAAATTACATCAACAAACAGATTTTTACAAGCTGAATCAGAAAAAAAGTCATAATAGAGAAGTGTCATTTAAGTATTCTTTAATGATGATTAACATAATGTTGGATGAGGAAAACTCAGTCATTTAAATGCATAGAATTTGGAGTCAGATTGTTCCTCTCGTCTGCTCTTAACGAAGTCAGTCCCTGTGAATCCTGTATGAATGCTGACCCTATTCATATTAACAGAATGTTTCCTGTTGACTACCACATTGCCAGCTTTTCACGGTCTGAACATTTCAGTTATTTCTGCATAAAGGGGAGGGATAATATTATTTCCTCTCTCCTAGCCTTTGTCTGTGTGCTCTCTTCAATCACACTACAAACTCTCTGGAGAAAACACTGTTTCACTGGTTTTCTGTAGTGCCCAGAACAGCAGGGCCTCTTGTGGCCAATAGCATTCAGAATAATTTGAATTGTTTCCATCATTAATCAGGTCTCAGGATGAGACATTTTCTTCCCAGTTCATACATTTTTCATGTTTGTTTGTTTGGGTTTTTTTTTGTTTGTTTGATTGTTTTTGTTTTGTATTCTTAGCAGGTAGAGAAAAGATATGCTCGAGTGCCCTGATGAAAGCCTTACTACCCCATCCTCTTCCCACCCTGTATTAAACTCAGCTCGTACCACCTAATGTTTCAGTGAAACCTGTGTGGAATGGCTACTTAAATTTCAGATAATGATCTGACAAGTCAACATTTGGAACCACGAAAGACCTTTGCAAAGGAGCTGAAATTTTCTGATAACCATTATGCTCCTGAACTTCCCTGGCACACTAACGTTGCCAGCAGAATTCCTAGGAGGATGTTTTGGAGACTTCAGTCAGTGCTGAGGAAAGCACTTGCCTTTCTATATGGAAAGCCTATATAACGACCAAGATGAAAAGAAAAGAGCAATCTGAAGGAAAGGGAGGATAGGAATCATTTTTCTGTGAGAAAACTGAAAGATAGGAAGGCTGAGCCATAGAGATTCGGGACTATATGGTATTTCCAGTTGAATATCACTGGGCACAGGGGTTTATTATGTACTTTTTTTTTCACATTTATCTTAATCTATTTATCCTTCTTCTTTCAGTGTCGAGCCCGGGAGCTCAGGTGAAGAAGGAACCATGCCTGTGAGGTGGGAGATGCAGATCAATAGGGCATGATTGAGTGCTCTATTATGACCTTACACAGCACAGCAATGAAATTTGGTTCCTGTAACTACTGTTGGAGTTTAAAAGCCATTGGTAAACTTTAATAGGATCTAACCAATGCCCGTAACAATATTGGGCTGCTGCAATTCCATCAGTGGCACACTGCCAGTGTCTACACTTTGTCTGAGTGAACCAAACAAACATTATATCAAACACATTTTGAAGTGAATAGCTTCACTAGACTTTTTCTCAGAACCTATAACTTTAATGTTTTAATAAAAATATAATATAAAAATAGACAGAAAACTGACCTTTCAGTTCCCACCAAGAGAAGAATCTCTTGTTCTCATTCTCAGATGCAAGCTTGAAGAAGGAATCCTGGGAGATTGTTTTTAAAATGAGGCAAGGACATTCAACAGAGTGAAGAGATGCTCAGGAAGAACTTCAATGAACATTACATAAAATAGGAGACTTTTTAAGTATCTATTTTCTTTTTAGCCAAAGTTCTTGGACATATTACTAAAACATATGATGGTCATTAATGAAGCAGGGGATTTTTTAAGCAAAGATAAGATAAACTTGAAGTAGGCAAACCTGTGAAAGCAATTCAGAAAAGGGAAGAGGCTGGAGTGAGCCCACCAGAGATTCATCTGGATGATCACATATCCTGCTACAGGTATCGCCAACCTATCTTTATCCACCTTCTGGAAAGACAGTTCATTGATACCAACTAGATCAGCTCAGGAATTTGTTTGATGTGCTTAAGAGATTGGTAACAATAGCTCCTAACGTGACTGCGTTGCGGGGTGACAGTGTTTCCTTGGAGACAGTGAATCCATGCAGCCCCAGCCAGGATCCTTGCAGGTTACCTCTCTTCAGAGGGTGTAGAACTACCACTCTATGCAGGGGCAAAGGTGGGAAGATAAGCTTTGACTGTAGACAAATAGCCTTATGCAATATGTGAGGATTTTATGCAACAGCAAGACATGTCTGAAAGGTAGGAGAGTGAAAGAAGAGAAGTATCTGTAGTCATTGCACAGCTGGCTTGACATGCTCTGACAACAAAGATAGTGTTACAGGATTGAGTGTCTTTTTAAAATGTACCAACCTGTGCTGCTGATGGAGGTTGTTGTGCAGTGAAAACAGGAAGAAAAATGTAGGTTTTCTTGGTGTCATTTGCTGATTACTGAAAGACAAAAGGTGTTTCAACAAAAATGTGTAGTTTGACGTAGAAATGTGTGGAAGGCACATTGATTGAGATGTGGAATTTGTATCGTTGCAAGTTAAACCCATGAAAAGCTGCATGGAATGTTTGTTTAATATGCTCAGAATGTATAATTATGGTGATAAGACCTAATTATGTTAATTATGTCTTTTTGGGGGGCAATTTTATGATGCGTAAAGTAAGATAATTGATGACAGAGCTAACAGCAAGGATGTGTTGTAACCATAACTTACAGGTGTGTTTGCCACTAAATTATGCTCAAAATAACTGCTTCAAAATGTGGCCTAATGTCTCATAAAGCTCCTATAAAAAATAATTGAAAGGTAATAGAGCATGGAAACAATACGTCCAAGTCCTCTACTATTCTAAGTTCAGAGAGTTCACCTAATAAATGCTTGCATACAAGCAACAGCTGCCACACAGCAGTAAATGGTGTGCAGTTGGAACAAAGTGCAGCCTGAATTCTGAGTTTGCTGTCTTTTAAATACCTGTACAAAATGCGTTTGTAAGCTGACCCTGCAGTTCATTTATGCTGATCAGCTTTGGCAGGTGCAACTGACTGAGACAACATAAATAACTGGGGGTTTGCATCATGCAAGAAAAGAGCCATTTGTGGAAATGGTTTGGACAGATCCATAACCAGCTCTCTTAGAGACTGTGCAAAGCTGGTAGCTATGACCTAGGTAGAAGAGCTCTTTGCTTTGGGAGGACTTATCACCCTTTTCTTAGCTTTTCTGGTGGAGTTTTTTTCCTTCTTCTCAACAATGATCCTAAAATACATTAGATTTGGTTCCTCTAGAATGGTCTGTGTTTTTCACTTCTATAGTAGCAGGACTGAAAGAGCTCAGAGCACTTTGCTGTTAAATAGCAATCTGACCAGACTCCCACTAAGATCAACCACACGGGAGCACAGGCTTTTCCATCATACATGTTCTGCACTTTGGTGGGATGTGAAGCTCTAGCGAGCACCATAGGAATTCTGACTCTGAATAAGTGAAGAGGTAGTATAAATAGCCCTGCTTCTTGTTCCCAAATCTTTTATCGAGGGCGTTTCAGATCTACGGAGAAAGCAGCCATGGTTCAGTGAAAGCCAAACCTGCTCAAAGCTGCTGATTCATGGAACATAGCTGAGGATAAGACCACCGAAATCTAGACCAGACCCCAAAACTGCTCAAAACACTTGGACAAAAACCTTTGAAATCCCAATTGCAGAGTTTTCTTATAACCTTCTTTATTTTTACTACTCTTTCCTTGAGCTTTCCATTTGCCATCTTCTGTGCTGTAGAGTCTAAGATGTTTGTTTATCAAGGTGCTCAGTTATATCAGGAGAAAGGAGTCTTTGGACCAAAAGTCTTTTCTGAATGGCCAAATATCTAAAATAATACACAGGAGAAATGTTTTTCACTCAGCATATCTTTCACCGATGTATTTTCAGAAGTAGCTCAGCTATAGCTCTTTGAAGTATTTAATGGGCTTTTAATATATTCTACCATTAGAGTCAGCTGGGCTCAAATGTACTTGCAGATAATTTACAGGATTGTGTTTCCTATGAAAATTTTGCCAAGCTGTCAGTGGAAGGAGAAGCAAACCCCTTTCATAGACACACGACTGACACTGACATCTTGATAAAATGTGACTTTTATCAGTGAACTCTATAGGAGTGCATGATTTTCCAAGATATGGCTTGATATCTCATAAATCACATTTCAAAAAATGCAGTAGCTGTGCTGTACTCATTCAGTTTACAAAACAGTTCAGCCACTTAATTCTCCACTGGGACTTCCATGGAGAAAAATTAATAAAATTTGGTTAGTCACAAGTACTTTTGCTGTCCCCCACAGTCCACGCTACCTCTCTTCAGCTCATATGTAGCACTCTAGATTTCTAGGTGCTAGCAAAGAATTGTTCTGTGCAATTTGTTTCTTTGTTTGATTGTTTAGGTATAGTGTCTATTTTATATATTTCAGTGATGCTACACAGAACAGATTGGTTTCCCTGAGATTTTTTGAAGTGAGCAGAAGTTCTGCCATTTCAAAGAGCTTAAAGTAGGATCCTCTTCATCAAATTTCAGAAGCCCTGAAGTTGTGTCTGCTCTCAGGAAAGCCTGTGGGCTCCTTACGTAGACAGTGTGGGCTGTGGTTCACTGCAGCTGAAAATAATAGACATGGAGACTGGGTTGAGTCTGTGTGGGTGTCTGGACATACCCACTTGTCACCACTGACTGTACAGGGAGCCAAGAAAATTTTCTAAGCCTGGCTTTGCAGGCTGGCAAGTCCAACTAGGTGGGAGAAATCATACTCTAACCAGATGGAGCTTTTAGATAGTTAATGTTGACTTGAGTATTCTGAAATGTTGTGCATGGATTTGGTACCCGGGATAAAACTGTAGCCATGATGTGAACAACTAGACTGAGGGCCAGTCTCAGAAATTAGAAGCTGGTCACACACAAGACTTTTTCTCCCTTACCTTTTTAAATTTCCAGTCCTATTTTCTAGGATACTTAAAATACAGTCAAGTAACTCTACTTAGAAGACATCACAGACACCCGCCCCCATCCTAAGAAGAGAGAGAATGGTGGAATGAATGCTATTGCCACAGAGGGTTTCCATTAGTGAAATTAATTCCTCTCTCATAAGAATTTAGGTCTATGATTTATGATAACCACCAATTTCTCACTGCAGGCAAAGTGAGAGGAAATGACTCAGCCTGGACAGACATCATGAATCTAATTTTTTTCCCCCTAATGCCTGACATAATCTAGTGTTGCTGCTCCCAGAGGTGTCATTGGAGATTCATATCCAGCCGAAGGGCCTCACAATCAAGGCAGAAAATTTTGTTACTTTCATGTACTGTGTGATCTGTAATTGTTGGGAATTGCATCCTGCCTCATTCATTGCCATTGCTTTTGCATCAATTTTGCAGCAAAATAGTAAAGAAAACAAAGCAAGGGAGAGAAAAGCAGTATTGCACTTGCTCCTTCAGAAAAATCTTCTGTGACATACTGTTAGGGTCCAGCTGGTGCTTATTAAACTCAGGCAGTTTTGAGGTGAAAAATGCTTCCTTCTCTCCTTCTTTCCAAGAGAAATCTCACTACCCACTTGACTGGAGAAGTCTTATCTATCCCATATTGATTCTAGAACTTTATGTTTTATTTTCAATCACCAATACAGAATTTTATGAGTGGGTTTCTGCCAAAGGATCAGAATAGATATCATGTTAAATGGTTCAGCTAAAATGTCTTATCCCACATTTCAAGGGACTAGGAGTGTATATTCTGGTCTCAGCAGAGGAGGAAATTTCTAGCTGAGAGGAAGGTAGGTTTGAAAAGTCTTGCAGTTATAAATAGGCATTTGAATACATCCTAAAAACATCACTTCCAAACCTAAGAAGAATAGCAGATCTTTTTCTTAAATATAAAAGAATTCTACATATTTCTCCAGTACAACCTCATTGAACGTACAGGAAGCAGAAGAACAAATACCAAGAAACAAGGCTAAGCAAGTGTTCCTAGCACTTTGGTTTTGCCTTTTTTTTCTTTTAACTGACCAAATGTAAGCTGTCTTTTCACAGAGTTGCTGTGTGTGTGAATACCTGCTCATCTGTAGCAGCACACACACGTGAAAACAGTCTGTTTGCCTCAAGATGACCTCTAAAAATGCCTAAGTAAATAGCTATGCTTTTCAAAAATGCTGAGCTTGCTCAGCTTCTTTTAAGCTGCCTATGGTTTGCTGTGGCTGGTTTGATCCCGTTACAAAAACCATCACGAAGCATGAAGGGAGGAGCAGTTCTGTATGTCAGTGTTGTTCTGGGCAGTCTGTGTATGACTTTCAGGCAAAAGCCAGGACAGGTGTAATACTGGGGTTTGCTAATGTTAAAAAAGGCAAAACAATCTTAGAAAGGTCAACAGCATATGTCTCTTCAGGATTATTTGCCAATAATCTGTACTCATAAGTTTTAACTGACGTTCTATTTAGCTTGTCTGTTCCACTCAACATGAAGCTTTCATTACCATCCTCACTGGACCATTTTAAAGCTCCTTTTTTTATTCTCCATTTCTGCTCCTGACTATAATTATTTTAATGATGCTTACTGACAGCTGATACTTTCTGGCAAGCTCTCACCGAGCTTGTACAGTAAAAGTCAAATGTGTGTGCTGTGTTCACACACTTACTAAATTAAAATATTTTTTTTACATTATTTCAGGGTAAATTTCTAAATTGTAGCTGCCAGTCTGCAAATTATTCAATCTCTCTGAAGCACAACTGGAGAAATTGCATAATTTGGGGTATATAAAATGTACTTTTGAAAGTGTTCTTAAGCATTGAACTAGCAAAATGCACAAGCACATGACTTCAAAGTTCAGCTCTTCTCTGGAGCCTTGACATCCTACTAAAACATACTCAAGAGATTAAAATAAATAGGCAGTTGGGGCATCTTTTAATGCAACCTGGATCCATAAGAGCAGAGCTAGAAGGGGATGTATCATGCTATTGAACAAGTTCATTTCCTTATTTTCTCTAAGACCGAGTTTTTTTCTAACAAACTGCCAGTAAGTTCCTCTTTCTAATACGTAGAGATATATGTGAAAGCCTTGCATGGCTAAGTAGGAGGTGAGAGGTCCCATTAAGGGATGAGAGGGCATTACCTATGGTTTGACCTCAGGATCATGTGGCTGTTGTCTGGTGGTAAATCCTACCCCATACTATTCTGTATTTTCCATTGTTACAAAGTTGTTTGCATTTCTCTGAACATAATCAATTACTGGTTTAACATCTCCTCTCTAGTTCCTCAGGTCTGACTACAAGCAATCAAAAATTCTGTAAATCCTATTCATCCTGCTGCCCCATCCTAAGTGATACACACACAATTCCAGCGGTTTTATCACAAAACAGAGGGATCATCCAGCAGAACTGTGATTCTGGGCTACCTTTGCCAGTAAGTGCTTGGCTTGTGGGTCTGAATACAAGGTTATTGAAGAGAGACACTGGCAAAGAGTAACTAAGGAAGAAATCTCTTCCTCAGCTTTGAAACTGATTATGTTTTGCCTACTTTTATCTTCCAAAGCTAGATGAGATTATAAATAAGATTATATGATATGGTATCAGTAGTGGCAAGGGATTTGACTCAGCCGTTGAGCACTATGCAGAGAACTGGATGCAATGGACAAGTTATATTAAGTCGTGAAGAAGCTGTGTACGTTTGCTATAAAATGTCATAACCAGAAGTGCTATGAAAGGTAACAATAGAGATATTCTACTAGAAGATTTCTCTCCAGTATTTGAGCCAATTTGCAGAAGCAGACCAGAATTGGTTGTGGTGAACTACACTTTAAACTGAATTCCCACAGGATCTACTAGCTTCTGGAAGTGGCTCTAACTGGAGGGGATGAGTCAGAGGTGGGCACTCCATTTCTCCTCCCCCTTCAATTTCACCATCACAGTTTCCAGTGAAAAAGATACTGTAATTTCAAGCAAATGCCAAGCTGCATTGCTCTGAGAGGTTCCCCCAGGCTAGGCAAAGATGGTGATGTGTCTGTTGGGCACAATGCAAATCACATCTACTCCACACACTACAGGTGGAGTTAGAGACTTAAGTGCTTGCTCTTTCACAGGAGAAAAACACCTCGGAAATTCTAGGGCATATTTTAGTGGAAAAGCAAACTGGGCAGAAATCTCATAGTCTTGACTGCACTGGAAGGATTTCTGTCAGTTCTGTTCGATTTCTGAGTTGCTTTCAGGATAATATCGTGTGTAAGCTTGTCCAGAAATGTCTTGACATGAATGTGCATGCACAAATGCATGCCCTTGTATCCTCACTTCCATACATCTTTTTGCTATTCACCAGATAGTATTAATAGAGAAGACATTCTAAACATGTATGAATATTATTTCTGCTGTAATAAGGACAGAAATATGAGAAAATAAAATGCTAGAAACTGAAAAACCTTAACTGGTTCTTTTATATCTTTATTTTGCTTTTTTTTTAAGCTTCCTTCCGATTCCTTCAAGTATCTCGGCTGGTGTGACATAGAAGAACATGATGTTAGAGGAAATCAGCTTCATTGTCCCCGAGTGAGAGAAGGTGAAGATCAAAAAGAGTTATCCACATTTAAGCCTTTATTTACTCAAACACTATACCCTTAAATGTTATGAGCTTAAATAATGGAATTTGCTGTTGTTTTGAAAAGGGGCAAGATTTCATTCCTACGTGCTGACTTTTTTAATCACTAGGAAAATACCTTTTGTAATGTTGAAAATGGGAAACAAAAGTCAGAATTGCAATTTCAAATCTTTAGTATTAATGTTGCGGCAATTATTCCTCTCAAAAGGTCGTTGATGTTTAAATGCTGTTCCAAATGCAATAGCCATATGGCAAACAAGAAACCAAAGCTAGTGAAATCTAGTCCTGAAAACAGTGGCACATGTGTTTTAAGACTGAATCAGCCCAATTATAATCTATAAACACACTGAAAAATAGAGAACAAAAGGCAAATTTTCTATTCTGTTTTGGAATGTTTGGGACTAAAGAGTGGAAAAATTCCACACTGTACTCACTTTAGTTTGGAATTTGAAGGTGTCTATAGCTCTAAGCTTTTCAGTAGACCTTAAGACTTTAAGTCTTCAGCAGGTGTCTCCAATACAAATGAGGGTTTGAGTATGGTTATTGATCCCAGTTGCAGTTGTTGTCACTGGACTGAAAGCTACAAACATATTCCGTCCTCAGGACAATTAAAAGATAAGTACAGAACCATTTTATAAACTCATAGCATGTGAACGAATGTATAGAAACAGTATTTTAGAAGTGATATGCTTATGCTCAAGCATTTAGAAAAAGCTTTTATTCTGAGCTGTAGAAGAAATGTCACTTACTAACCATGTACGAAATCATCACGACTTTAGATTGCTTGTTGAATTATGGACCCTGAAATGGTAGAAAAATCTTCACATTAATTTACTTCTTAGAAGCCTGGAAACCTGCACACCTATAATATTCCACATATTTCTTCATATCTGATATCTTCCCAGCTGTACATATGATCTTTCAGCAAGTAACTAAGTGCCCATTCCATATCACATTCACTATTGTAAATCTTTTTTTTCTGAGCAGGGCCTTCAGAAGAAGAGCTATTTTTCAGAGGAGAAGGATATACTTTGAAAAAAAGAAAGCAAGTAACGGACACAGAGAAGTGGCAAAAGAAACTGCAAGAAAACTGGGAAAACTGTGCTGTAAAACTTTCTCATTAACTCTTTGTACTGTAGTAGCAAGTAAGCCAAATAATAATCATGTGCCAGCAGCTCTCTGCAGATAGCAGCTTTAAAGCTCAGGCTGGCACCATGACATTGTAAGCCAAAGGTTTTTGCAAGCTGGAAGAAACTCTGGAATATATTGCAATTTGTTTTCTTACCCTGTGCAAAGAGTAAACTCCTGTGTCGTGACAGGGCTTCATTTGTGCTTGGCCATATAGACTAATGATGTTCTTTGCCTGCTTAGTGCCCAATGGTAAATGAGTGGTTAGGGAACAGCGTAGTTTCATTTCAGCTCTTTCACTCTCTCCTCATCCTAGCCTGACCAGTTCTTTTGGCTGGAGGCACTACGTTACTACTAGTACTGATAAGTTATAAACCTGCCTAAGATCAGGTAGCAACTTTATCTAACACTGACATCCAATCACTTAGTCCTCTTTCTCCACCAAGCGCACACACAGGTGCCACTTGAAGAGGAAGGAGGGGCTGGGCAGTAAAATTCACACACTTAAGAAATGGTTTCTTTCTTCTTTACTGTCAAGGAATTATGCAGTTCATCACTATGATTCTAAGGTGAATTTGGCAATTGGCATCACATGTTGGTAATATTGGTATAAGAGCATGATGATAAACCAGATTCACCTTTTAAATAATTCTGACATTGAAAAGATTTAATGATATAGTTATTAGAAGGAAAAAAAAAAAAAAACAAAAAACCACGTAAGTAATTTCTCTTCTATTCCCTTCCCAGGAGTTGAACCTTTCATTTCAGGACCTGGGTGATCTTTACCAGGTGGAAAATTTCAAAAGGATTCTCCAAAGATTAATTCGTGTGGAAAAGCTTTGGTTGGTGGACAATTCTTTGACAGACTTAAGTGCCATAAGGTTGCCAAGGTAGACAAAATGCCGGGTTCCTATTTTTGTGCAATATCATGGAAATCAAAACTATTATTTACCTAATTTAATAGCTGGGGCAGACTCTCGAGAACTGCAAAATATGGTATTTTGGGTGGTATTATATTGAGAAACCATCAGTATATTGCTATTCTGAGTTCATGTGACACCAAACCAGGACATTAAGTTGAAAATACTCAGTAAGGAGGTCAGGTGACATCTCCTGTATTCCTGGTGGATAATTCACGAGTCCTACCAAGTTCAGTGATATTTTTACTAAAAGGGAAAGTTGTTGGAAAATGAAGGAATGTATATGAAGAGGTGGTGGAACATAGCCCAAGCAGAGAGGCCGAGTGTGACAATGACAATTATAGTTTTACAATCCATCTACTGCTATTATGTTGTCATCTGTCCAGGTGTATGGAAAGTTGTAATGCTGAGAACAGGAATAATGACGTATCCACTGTACAATATAAAGAAAGCTGAGAGTATAAATTGTAGGGATCTGATCTTGCAGTCCATGGGTAGGCAAATATAGCACAAATGTAAAACCAGTGTGAAAGCAGGTCTTGAGGAATCAAATTTGCATGTCTCTCATTGGAGGACATGACTTAACTATGTCAAGAGCCATTCTTTTGTCAGCTTACGGGTAGATACCGTTACAGGTGAGATTGCTGATGTCATACACTTTATACTTTACAGATGCAGAGAACTTAATGTCAACAAAAACCACTTCACATCCTTCAAACAGCTGCCAAAGATACCGCAGATTCAGCACTTATCACTCGCTGAAAATAACATTCTGACACTAAGTGGAATATCAGACTTGAGACATACTCCACTTGAATCTCTTATACTCAAGAGGAATCCCTGTGAGTTTCAAGAAAGATACAGACAACTGTAAGTTACCATCTCATGGCCAAGAGAAGTTGATCAACGCAAAGAAATGTTTGTGAGAGAATTCAAAAGGAACAGGATTTCAAATACAACAAGCTCTCTTGAGCAATATTGTCATTTTCCCATAGTTTTAACTATCATAAATGCTCCAGGAACATGGGCTGGTGAGACAGTATCTGATAATAGTCACAAAATACTCAGAAACCACCTAGGAGGCTTTCTAATCAGCAAGATCAGCAGTTCTTGAACTGAACGAAGTCCATGAATAAGGTTTAGAAACTGTGAGTAGGGCAGATGAATTAGAGTCCCTTTTATTAATACAAACTACCTATTACTCAAACACTCTTCAGTCTCATTACATCCCTTGTGTATTCTGAAAGGAGTCTAAATCGCATTACATGTCAGAGATGGAATCAGAAGGATGTGTTGCAGGAGGGGAGCTGAAGCAAGAGAAAACGAAGTTACCTTAATTTGATTTTTCTGGATTTTCTCCTCTCTGTGGCAGCACTGCAGAGGCTGCACTGCCTTGAGCACCCCTCTCAGCGGAGGTTTATGTTGCAGGCAGTGCAGTGTAGTGTAGATTTAACAGAGCTGCCTCAGGCACTGGAAATGAAAATTCAAATCCGAGGCAGAGTAGAGAATTCAGGGGAAGATAATCTATTCTGTCTCTCATGCGTGTTTTGACACTCACACCCCAATTCCATTCTTCCCTAGTTTCTTTGACTCCAAACCCTGTTGCCAGGAAAAAAATTGCACACAGGTCAGAAAGAGGAACAGTGTGATAGTGATGCTTGTGCTTTCTAAAGGTAGATAGGCAGATATCAAAGTGAAAGTTACAAAGCAAATTTAAAATGATGGATTTCACATTCTATTTGCATATCAAAAGACACAGGAGAACAGAAGCCGAAAAGCACTTTTTAACAGTTGCTAATTATTCTTCTGTTCCCAATGCTACCGTTTCTTAAGGCAATTAAATACTGGTGTTACTCTGGTATTACTTTCACTGCCAGTGTTGTGAGACAGCATGAACCATTTTTTTCAAAGCACAGGTAATCTGTGCTTGAAAAAACCCTGCATTATGTGCCGAGATTGAGCACTGGAGTCCACGCTCAGCTCAAATGGCACAGGAGCAAATACTGTAGTATGTGGGTTAACACCCTGGAGATGCTTATGGGGGCGTCTGTGGCTCCATCAAGCTCTTCTGAAGAAGAAAACAACATCTTCCTGGCCGAGGTTAGAGATACTGGTGGGCTGTTGAAAGGAAATGGTTTATTAGGAGGTAGAGCCATTCATTTCAGTTTGACATCATGCCCACAAAATAGGGACTTCTTTTCTTCAGGAGAAACAGAAGTGCAAAAAGCTTTGCAGAGTTTCTTTGTCACAGAAGGATAAAAGTTGAGTTGTACTTTTTGCAATCTGAGTCTTTGCTTTTCAGCAGCCTAGGAAATTCAGTCCAGGGTAACACTGTGTCCACTCCTTTGCATTAGACAACTGCTTTGATTCTACTCTATTAAAAATGTAGGTAATTGTGGTGTGTTACTGAGTCTAGGATACAAAACTTGTGCAGCGGAGTGAAAACTGAAAATTTTAACTTACCTCTTTATCAGATAAATTCTGCAACAAGAAAAAAAAACACAAAAATCCAGATTTCCAACAATACAAATCTATTTTGGGTATGTTTGAATCTCTGTTTTGTTCTCAACATTTCACGAGATGATTTCTCTCAATTTCTATTTTTCTTTTGTTTCTCTCTTTAAGCGTATTCTCCAGTTTGCCAAATCTGAAAATGCTGGATGGTATCCCAAAACTGCCAGAGGACTGTTCACCCCCAGATATCAGGTTTTTTTTCAAGATGTGTACTATACTCTAGCACTCTATTTTTGTAGGATTGCAGCTGGGCTAGAATCACCTCACTTCAAAGACAGAATAAACCCTGTATGTAGAAGTTACTATTTTATTCGTGATTAAAGAGATATTGAGGCAGAAATGTAATTATTTTGAATGAGTTTGTGATACCACAGACTTCAAGTAAGTATGGCTAAATGACATGTAAATAAGATATAATGTGTATGCCGAGTGTCACGAGTTTGTTGTATTAAAAATATTGGGTGACTTTCTTGTCTAGGAACTCTCTGTAGACAACTCACAAATATTGACTCATACTGCATTTACCCAAAACATGTCCAAGTTCATAGCACATGTTCATTGTGGGAAATGGTGCAGGGATTAACAGCCAGGTTCTGAGGGAGAGAAAGAAACCCACCCTGAATTAAAGAGCAGGATATGCAATTTCCTTCTCTATGTCCCACTAATGTCCTAGTATTCTTTAATACACGACATAGATGGGAAAAACAGACACGCCCCATTCTGACCATTCAAAATGCAAAAAGGTAATGCAAAAGGTCCTTGCTTGTGAATTTGATATGGCTGAGAGCACTGGGGAGGTACATCATGAAAGACAAAAGAAGTCTTTTAACTTTTTGCTGGCTTTGTTTAGGAATGTCTTATTGCTTAACAGAAGTTCCTCAAACCAAAGCCACAATGAGGGAAAAGAGCAGTGGGAGATGAAAAGGGATTTCTAAGGGCTCCCCAGGATATCTGAATGCAATTATCTTGGAGAAGTATCTGTCCTTGTCTGATTCATTTGCTGTTCAATTTTAGCTTTTTTTTTTCCAGGCAGTTCATGCTGGCACACGAATAGCTGTGCCACTAATGGTTCAGGAAAAGAATGACAGAGTCCTGGAAAATGAAGACAATTAACAGAATTGCCTAATTCCAGAGACAGTCAATAAATTCTCTACTGTGTATTGGCTGCAGGCTCGGTTTGGTTCAGTTACGTGGGGAGGAGTAATGACTGTTTAGCCCTGTAGAGCTCTGCAGTGCTATGTCTTAGCAGCAGAAAGGTCACAGCAGCTCTGTACAGGGTCTGTGTTGGATCAGGGTGAGAGCAATGACTAGCTTGAAAAGTTTCCCAACTCTCCTTAAGAGTGTCTTTAGCTCTCGCACAGCCTGGCAGTCAAAACAGGAGATCATAATGCTGCATGAACGAGATCACAGCAAAGTGAATGTGTAACAGTATTTAGCTCAAAGTATTTTCTACATCTGTGAAATGAAGAAAACAATGGACCACTGCATAGGCTGAGGGCTCACACTCAGGAAATATTCTTGCAATTCACAGTAGCAGACCAGTTGCTTCCCAGTATTTACATACTCAAAGGGTTTGATAACTGGATCCAGTCAGTGCAGTCCACCTCAGCAATGTGAACAGACCACACAATGACAAACCCCTCCATAAACACGCTACTGGATCAAGAGGGTACAGTTTGACAACACATGGCGACAAGCTTTGGCGGATTCAGAGAGAAGCAGTGTGGTTTACACAGAAACAAGCCAACCAGAGCTTGGAAGCTGGAAAAGCAGAACACTGTGCACTGTACAGCACAGCAAAGTGGTCCAGAAGAATGGGAATCTTTCATGCAGAGAGGATAAGAACAGAATCCTGAAAGGTCTCTGAAGAATGAGGCTAGTATTCTACCTCAGATCTAGATAGTAAACCAGATAGAATGTAAAGCAATAATCAACATAAAAAAAACCCAAACCTCAAAACACTATTGTGTTTGCAAAAGGAAAGATAAAAAAAAAGGGTGAAATATATATACTGAGAATGTATGTGAGAAAACACTGTGTCCTCGGAAGCAATGCACAGAGCTAAAGCAGAGAGGAAAGCAAGCCTGAAGGATCGATCACCTTTAGTGACCCAGCCAGAGCCTGAGAGTAGTGAGCAGCTGAGTGCTGACTGTTGTGAGGGAGTGCGTCTGGACACAAAGGGAAACAGCCTTTTCCCAAGGTAACAGGCACTAGGGAGCATTCAAATCAGCAATGTTCAGCTCACAAGAAAAAGCATTTGAGGACTAGGCTCTCTTCCCAGAATTCAGCATTAGAAAGTGAGGCTGAGATGGGAAATTGCCCCTGTCCCATGGGTAGACATTTCAGTTAGAAGCTTCTAGTGAAGGTACCACTCACTAATTGCACATGTAATTAGGAGCTGGCTGATTCTCCCTGGGGAACACGCTCAGAGGCTTTGCTCTGTAGACCTGAGTCCTGGGTCAGTCACAAGAAAGAGGCACAGACAGTGATGTATTATCTCTGGGCAGGAAGTTGGTTCTACTCTCATAATTTTTCCTTTCATTATTTTAATGGCCTGGGTTTGGAATCCCAGAGAAATCTGAGGTAATACCTAGGGAGCATTGCTGTTTTTATTTAAAGTGCATCCAGAATCAAGAATGGACTGGTGATGCTGGAATCACTTTGCTGCAATGAGATTTAAATGAGATGTTCACTATTAGCAATGTCACATGGGAAACTGGGAAAAAAGAGCGATTAGGTTCCGGCTGGTTGACTGGACAACAGCCACGAGACTGAGGGAGCACACTGGATATATTTCAACATTACTGGTCAACTAAAAACCTCAGCAGCAGGAACCTTTTGAAACTGGCCTCAAGTTCATGCCAAACCAGGGATAAATTAATATACGTTTGGGGTTGTAATTAGATTATTACCATCTAACTTTCTTTTCCTGCCAAATTTGCACTCGGCTTCACTCAAGGAAAATGGGCCTGTGGCAAATTACCGCTAAGTTTTACTCCCTTGCTTTTCCACAGTTATGTTATGGAGTGGTCTAATATAAACCTAATCCATGGCTTCAAGAGAATCTGGAAGGAACGGAACAAGAGCAGAGCCTTTATTTTGCTGGAGCTTTTGAGATTTCATCTACTGTGATTGCACTCTGAAATGTAAAATAATAGCTACCACCCACAAACTCAGTATCAAAGTATCATGAAATCAATTTCCAATTATTTACAAAGATTACTTCAAACCTGACACTCTTGAAAATTTAGCAAAGTGTTCTCAGAGCTTTGCTAATATCATGGAACAGGTCCAGGGCTGGCAGAATTCAGAAATGAGTTCCCAAGGCCCATTTTAACTGTCTCTTCATTTCTCATTATGTCTAAATCTCTCAATACAAAATAAAATTGAACAATATCAAATCAAAAGTCAGATTGCTTAAATGAACAAAGAGAAAAAAAGACTTTTAATTTAATCCATTTATTATGTTCCCAGGAATTCCAGAGCAGGGTTTAAAACATCTGAAAACATCACGGTACATGGATCACAAAAGCAAACAGTGACATCCTTAGGCCCTTGTCAGCTCTCATCTGTAAGAAATTTGCCTGGCACACACTTTGAGCCATGCTGTGGGAAGGTATCTGGGTGACGTGGTAGGTGAGGGTGCTTACTACACCATCATAAACCACCAAACAGCTGGCACAGAGGACTGGGCTCTGACAGTTTGCTGGCATCTCGCTGTGCAGCAGGCGCTGATGCTGCTGGAGACAGTCTGGCTCTTCCACGTGGGGCAGCCTGCATCTTCCTGTGGCCAGGAAGTGGATTAGTTTCTTTGGTCTGCCCTGGCTTCTGCTCGTGGTGTTTGTGTATTGGTGATGCCAGGACACTGGTGCTTTCCATGCCTGATTACACCCTCACTGAACACAAGTGACTACCAAAGTGCTTCCTGCATTAAATTCAACAGCAAAACTTCCAGTGACTTCAAAGCTGCAGAAGTAGAGATTTATTCTTCTGTGAGGAAGGAAGGAAAGAAGGAAGGAAGGAAAATAGTCACAAATCAGGGATCAGATCACCAAAAAGGGCACTGTGAGGCTGTTAACCTTTGAGAAGCAGAACACTCTCCCCTTTCCCTGGAGAACCTCTGGTTGAAGATCAGAGTATATTCATTTGTTTTACCATTTCCTTCCTGACTGATTAAAATCAAGTATCTTCTGGTCTACGTAAGGCAGTTTTCAATCACTGCCATGTAAGTTTTTCTGTTCAATAAAGAACCTTCAGCATTGTTGATGATTTTCTTGCTATAAGCACTAAGAGAAAAAATTCATTTAGTGAATATACTAACTGATATTTTGATCGATTTGGATACATGTATGAGACATGCAGAGGCACACTGGCAGGAAGCATGGGTGGAAATAAGCTATTAAGATGTCCCAGAGCATTCATTTTTCATTTGTAATCTGTCATCCAAGATACATTTGCTTTGGAGTTGCCAGGTACCATGCTACATTATGTAATTGAAAACACTGAAGATAAGGAAAGAAGGCCATTGACAACATATGCTTTGGATAAAAGCAGCTATAAAAATAAATGGAACGGCCATAACAGGGACCAAAAAAGCATGGGCAGTAACAAACTGGAAACAACCAGAAAGTTCATGAATAGTCAAGCAACAGAAAAGAGTGAAGTCAGCCTTGAGGAGTGAAATCCAATTCTTTTTTTTTTTTTTTTTTTATACTGATCATTCCATTTTTACTATGTGTTATCATAATATATTTCCCATTCCTACTCTACATACAGTCATTTTTCTTTTATATTTTGCTATAATTACTCTTTACAACCTGAGCACTGAACCAGTTTATGGATGCTCCTGTTAAGAGGAATGGATGATGAAGGCAGATGTTTCTTTGATGCAGTTTTAATTTTCTGTGGGCAACGTATGAAGTTCTGTTTTTCTGAACTCCAGGAAAATCAAAGAAGAGATGACATCTGCGCTTAGGGTTCCAAGCCCTTTTTCAGTTAGTACTTACCTCTCACCCTTTCTCAGCATTATGCATTTTGAGCTTTAATCTGGCTTTTATCTTGCTGCTTTTTCCATGTTAGCTCAGTCACACTCTTGTGGTAGCAAACAACCTTTACCATGCTTTACAGTGCTTCCCATGAGCCTGAAAACCTAGCCCAGGGTGACTCTGGTTGCTCAGGCTGCTGCAAGCCTTCCATTGCCACCTAGACCTGGCTGTTCTCTTCTTGATTGTGTCTCCGGTCCTGCTCTGAAGTTTCTCCCAGCTCCACCTTCACGTCCACCACTGCATTTGGTATGTTTGGTATCAGGTAGGCAAAATAAAATCAGTGGTAGAGCAAGAATTTCTGTGGGTTTAAATAAATCAGTCGAACCAGATCCATTCTGTATGAGCTATCCCTAACTATCTTTAAAAGGCAGAGTTCTTTGTGAGGACATAGATGTCTAAATCAGGGCACACTACAGAGAATGTGTTCAGCTTTTTTTTTTACCACTGTTTCTAACTTGAAGTACCAGCAGTCTGTTTTCCTCTGCAATTTTTTATTGATCGTCTTCCTTTAAACATTACAACAAATGTAACTATAAACCCACAGCTTAAGGTCACAAGGGTAGATGTATGCCTGTAGAAAAAATAGAATATAATGTTAATTCTACAGAGGGAAGTGCTCAAAGTCCTTATTATGTCCCATGCCACAAAGATTAGATAAAAATGTCCTAAGTTTTTTACTGTGACAACACGCTCAAGCACTCTGAACCTAAACCCTCACAGTAACAGAGAACCTTATTATTATATTTGGTGCCTAATATTTGTCAGCTTGAAGTTGCTGGAATAACTCCAGGACAAATTTCTCTGCAGTTATAATCCCATTTATTCTACTTGGGTTTATTTGCACTGCAGATGTCTGCCAGTTATTAAAAAGGCCATAATTAAGTCTGCCCTAAATCTGCCTTTTAGTTCTGGATGCCTGAAGTAATTGGGGTGCTGGATGCAGGGTAATATTAGCACAACATATATGAGCTTGGGCAGGACCACAAGGCAGCAGTTTATATGATGAAAGGTGTCCGAGATGGAGCATAAGTGTGTGACACTGCAGAGTCCTGTGCAGCACTGCCCAGGGGTTATAGCGGCGTGTACAGGTCTCTATATCCTCGCCATAATGAGTATTTCAAGAGAAGAAAAAGGAGCTCCTTTTTTAACCACCCCTGCTAGAAACTTGGTATAAATTACTACAGCACTACTGTGGAGCAGTGCTAGTCCTGCAAGCCCAGACACCGGGAACACCCAGGGAAGGAGACAGGCCAGCACAGAGGCAGGCTTTGTGCCTGGGGAGCCTTGTCAGGAAGGGGCTGGTGAGAAACCGACTGGGCTGTGGGGATACACCAGAAGGGAAGATTATAGAATCAGCTAGGTTGGAAAAGACCTTTAAAATCGTTGAGTCCAACCATTAACACTACTCTACCAAGTCCACCACTAAGCCATATCCCCAAGCACCACATCTATACAGATTTTAAATGCATCCAGGGATGGGTGATTCAACCACCTCCCTGGGCATCCTGTTCCAATGCCAAGGACTGCATAGATCAGGATGAGAGGACCCAGACCAGGCAAAGGCTAGTGGTGTGGTGTTTACAACAAAGCTAAAGAGGAACATTTCAGCAGGAGCCTTCCAAGAGAACGCCTCAGTTGTGTAGAAGATGTATCACAGTGCCTTTGTTGTGACAGCTGTAGTTCTGGTGCCCACTTACCTTCATGCTTAGAACACTAAACATGGCCAGAAAGGTAATATCATCTATTGTATTTACCAGAGGAAAAAGTCCAGATGTATGATAAAAGCTCCAGATATTCCAAACATCTACACTCACAGCAAAACATAACATAATAAATGTGTGTGTTAGGCCCATCATTAAGTAAGCTGAACTGCTGACAAGTTTACAATCCAGTTGCTGTGGGTCTTCGCATTACTCCCTCTCCTCCTTCCCTGGCTGTAAATTAAACACTCTTCTGCCTTCCAGGCCTGAAGCCCACGCAGCAATCTCCAGATACAAGGCAGCCCTGGTAACATGGGAGGGGTGTTCATTATGTTCCCTGCAAAGCTAAGACCAAAAACCAACCCTCACCCTACAAAGTAGACCAGGTGATGTTCATGTAGTAAAGCCCAGCCGAGAACATAACTAGCTACAGCTGGTGGACCAAGACAGCTGTGGGCTCTGCTTAACAAGGTAAAACTTGTTCTCTGAAGGAAGAGTTGATAAAGGGCTGGGGTGGGTAGGGAGGGTTAGGAAAGGGGGTTCTTGGTGTTGGATGTGTTTGGGGTTTTGGTGTTTTTTTTTTTTTAAATTTTGTTTGTTTCTTTTGGGGTTTTTTTTGTGTAAGCTTTTGCTTCCCAGATTTTACTGTGACTCGCTCCTTCATCTTCAGCAGACCTGCTAAAGCCTCACTTCTAGTTGGTAGCCTGAGGACAGCTAGCAACATATGAGTAAAAGCAAATAAGGAGATCATATGGTGCTAAACAAGGTAAGCAACTTATTTCACACCTTTTTGTAGGCCATAAAACTTGGGTTGTTAATTATGGAATGTGACTTTGCTGGAGAAAAGCAGTTGGTAAACAAGTTTCTAGAAAGATTGTATGTTTACTGAAGGTTAACACTCTTCTTGTGTTTATATACTTTCCAAGAGCACTGTCTGCTTTCCAGCACAGGACAGTGTGCTGAAGCACCTTCACGGGCTGCTGTGCTCTAAATAATGTGTGCATCTCATGTTATGCAGGTGGTATGTCTTGTTCTGTCTGCTGTGACTTTAAATCTTTCAGAAGCAGGCTACTGCTGCTGTGTTTCCATTCAATCTCTGTTCCTTTTTGTTTTTAAATGCAAGCTGCCTTTGGAGCGAGTGATCTCTGGGATTGGGAGGTACGCATTTGGTAAAAAAGTATATTTGTGAAGCCATCTACCTGAAGAGAGCTCTGCCTCCTGGGAATAACTAATGGGAATTGTTGTGCTGATGATGTATGGTACCTGAATGTCTTCTTTCTAAGTGCTGTGGGGACTGGAGTTCCATTAGGACTGGTCTGAATTCATCCTTCCTTCTCCAGCCTTTCTGTGTTGTTTTAATTAAGTTATAATTCATCTATTTCTTTAAAACAAATTGTGTTTCTAATTTATTTGGAGATGCATCCTTTAATCTGCGATAGGGCTACACAGATGGTACGTTATTTGCAGTCAAGCCAAGGTGTGAGCTTTCAAAGAAAACAAATAGGGTCTTAGGCAGGCTTAGCGCTTGTCCTTTTCTAGAGATAGATGAAGGGCAAGTCTGCCTGGCACCGGCTGGTATGTGGTTCATCCCTGAAACATGGGGCTTTGTAGCTCCTGTAGTACTAATTTTAGTTATGGACTCTCCTTTTATTCATTTCAGTGTATAATTCTGTTTTAACAAAGACTGCTGATTGGAAGAGAAGATAGTCACAGAATTAGTAGCTTATCTATTAGATGTCTGTAAGAGCACTGGGGAGCTGTCATAGCAATTTGTATTGTTTTGGGTGAAACAGTATGACCTGACCTGAACTATCCAACAATAAGAACTGTAGAGAGCAGAGCAACCACCAAACCCTGGCCAAGAAACTGCAGCACAACTGCCAAAAGTGAAAATTAATTAGAAAAATAAAAAGTTGGTGTTTTTTTTTTCTTTTCAGTAGCATGAACTACAGGCTAAAGAAACACACATTTCCCAGAGAAACTCTGAACTCTTTGACAGTAATAATCAAGTGCAATTTGCTGCTCTTCCTCTCCTCTATAAGCTATTCTGGGTCTCCCAGTTGTTGACCTATTGCTAAAAGTGTAGTCTGTTGTGTCCAGCATACATGGAAGTGCCTACCTGAGTTGCCCATAGGCCTTGGGCTTAAAGTGCCTTTCTCGCCCTGACCTTGTGCTGATGTTTTAGGTGTTGGAAATTTTTCTTCAAGGCTTCCTTCAGGCCTTAAAAAAATTCTGTTTCATAGGATGCCCAAAGGACTAAAATCTCTATGGTGCTTCTTAAAACTAACTAGATATTAATCTTAAGAGTCTCTCTTCAGACTCACAAGGTGCCATTTCTGTGCAGAGATGTTCAGCTCCCAACAAATACTGCAGAGCTGAGCACACTGAACTCCTCAAAACACCCCACGTATCCATTACAAACTTTCTGTTGAGCTTTGTTTACCCATTTCTTCCTACAGAATTTAGGTTTTTCCCTGCTAATTTCCACTTTAGATGAAGTCATCTCACTATTTCCTTTCCTCAGCTTGGGGCTGTGTTAGTAAAGGGCTCCTGGTGCTGTATGTTTGCACTTATCCTCAACTCAGTGTTAATGCTTGTGGTAGACAGGTTGCAATGGATGTCACATAGCAGGATAGTTCGGGCTGGAACGGACTCCTCTGGAGCTCATCTGGTCTGGCCTTACCCAGGTAAGGGAAGATCCTATACCCAAGAGGCTTCTCTGCTCAGCTTGGGAGCAAAAACTTAGGGGTCTTGTAAATGTTTGAGATTCTGTAGCAGGTATACCAGGGATCTCTGTCTTTATATAATTTCTGAATTAATGACTGCATTGGAAAGAAACTGTACGGAGTGTGGCATGAAGCTGTGATTTGAGAGCAGTGTTTAAGCAGTGCTGTTAAAGAAATGATCTACTATATTTTGCTTGGACACTAGTTGACAAGCTGAAAGGGACTTTAGACAATAGGTGTTTACCCAGCATTTTTCCTAGATGTAATAAAGTCCAGTATAGCTTTCCATCTCCTCATCTGCAGTGAGGAGCAGGATGTTATATACAGGGAAAAAATAATTTTCATAACCTGTTTCTGAGGGCTTTTGTTGTGAAGTTTTTGTGTAATGGAGTGTCCAGGCTGCTTTATTATATGGTGTCTTAGCTAACTCAGCTGTCTGTATTTTCTAATCCTTTCACAATGAAGCAAGTATTTTTCCTTTCTTGAGAGATACCAGAAATCCAACTTAACACACAAAGCAAAGCTTAAACAACAAAAAAAAAAATCTTGTAAAATGAAATTGAAGTCAATAATGCTGAGAAGGCATTTGAAAGACAGTGAAGCCTGCACAGAAAGGTAACTCCAGCCAGCAACTGTTGTCTGAAAGAATGGTCTTAAAGTATTCTGTACTTTTCATGCTCTTTTCTTTGGCCTTTAGTTTAAGGCCATCTGTGCTGAGCAGCTGACTTTTCTTGGTCCTTTGAGTGGCTTTTAAAGAAGGGCTCAGTATGTGTAAAGAGGACCAAAACCTGTTGGAAAAAAATATTTTTAAACCTTCTCCTGTCTAGATAAAGTGTGATATAACTAATTTAGCCCTCAAAGGAGAAAGTCCTTTGACAGCTAAATGATTTCCTGATCATTTATTGTGCTGTATGGCTTGGAAAAACAGATTCAAATGCCTTTTGGAGGGTAATAAGAAATCAATACCAGGAAAGAAAATACTATGGAAAAGGAAAATAGTTGAAGGATTATGCAGAGAGAGATGGAAATCCCTGCCTGACGTGGGTTGTGTAAGAAGATTGTCAGCTTGAAGGGGGGAACTGAAGGCAAGTACAGTATCTGGGGAGAGGATAAGGTGAAGAACTTGTCTTGAGGGAAAAATCACTCTGGGTTTGTCATATCAAGGTTTCAGAAGTTCCTGCTTTTCACCCTCAGATGAAAAGGCCTGTTTAATGTCCTTGTGTAAAGAAGTAGGGGGTGATGGGTTACACCTGAGTATGTCTGTCCCTTTTTTCTGGAAACCTCAGGGATTTATATAATTTATTTGACTTTTATCTATTCTTCTCATAGACCTTTATCTCTAGATACGGCTGTAAAGTCCTGGTTTGTGTAGATCCCCTGTTGGCTTTTACTGTTGAATCTGGAGGATGGCTCTATGTTCTCTAAGAGAACAGCCAGCATCAAAACGAGTTATTTGTATGGTAATCCAAAAAGCGATAATTTATTGGCGCAGGCTCAGTTTCTGGCACGGAAGGGTAGGTAAATGTTCTGCCAGCAAGCTAAGGGAGCAGTAAAGCTACTCACGTTTGCATGAGGACACCTGCATTTTAAAAAGCATCCTACTAGTTCAGTCAGCACAGTGAAGTCACCAAAGTCCACATCTCTGAAATATGTTTCTTTTCCACTTTTAATGTATATTGTTGTTATTGATGCCATGGTTGCAGCCAATCTTACTTGACTGCCGTGTGTTAACACACTTCCTAATGTAAAACCAGGTAGCTAACACCGTGGCTCTCTGCTTTGGTTAGGCCCTGGACTGGGACACATTTCAAGGCACGTGGGAGTTCTACTCCCATTTCAATTTGTAGGGTTGTCATAGATTTTTCTGTTTGTTTTCAGGCCGGCTGCTTTCTGTCTCAGTGCCTTCTCCTTGAAAGTGGAGAGTTAACATTGTTAGTGAATAACTTGGTTTATTTGAAGCATAAGGTCATTAGGTAGAGAACAGCAGAACACATGAAAATAAACCCCATGTTTTTAAGAGGTGTTTGCACAGCTGGACTGGGTGATGTCACATTCACTCCAGCGTATTCCTCACTGCAGCTTTTGGTGGGGTCGGCCCTGTGAGGCTTGAGATGCTTTCTGCCATTTGACAGTATCGTGGGGACCAGACACCATATGGGCATATCCTTGCCTCTGGCTAATGCTCCAGCCTGTGGTTCCTTGTTGGAGGACAAGGCTGCTCATCCACAAGGGCAGCTGTGGTGGGAGAGGAGCCACTGCCAAAAGAGTGGGTCTGGGGGTGGAGGCTGCGGTGGCAGCTGCACCCCAGAAGCCAGCTCTTTCCAGAGGCAAAGCTGTCAGGTTGTTAGAGATGCATTTTCACTTATGAGCCATGAAATAAAGCTCCTCTCCCCAGCAATTTACTACTATGCAGTCCCATTGATTTTTATAGGAGTTGCCCAGTGTTTCATAGCAGAATGTAATTCTACTTTTTTCTTAAGCATTTCTGATCTCCTTATCATTCACTTAATGGTTCAGTCAAGAGCCCACTGAGCTTTTTATAGTATTTAAATGGGAGACATTAGCATAGCATGAATGCTTTAATGCATTTATATATGAATCTTTAATATATTCTTATTGATCAAGTCCCTGCATGATAACAAACTGCCATCCTCCTTGTTCACACAGAGAGAAAACTGAAATGCAGAAGGAAAACAAACTGCAAATGTTATATGCAGCATTTAACAACAAAGACTCAAACCTACTTATTTCAAATTTAGTGCCCTAACTCCAGGATCATCCTTTTTCCTCTGAGAAGGTTTTTTGCTACTGTTTGCAGATGTCAGAATGTTTATGTGCACAGAAGGAGTCCTGTTGTCTCTGTCTCTCTGTTATGCGCTGCTGTTTTTTGGTTTGGTGAGGCTTAATCCTGCTCTGCACTGAGTCTTGATTTACAATTAGGAGAGAATTGTTGCAAAGGAGCTAAATCAGCTTCTAAGGTTTAAAAGGCCTGAAAGGCAATTATTAATTTATGAGGGTAAATTGTTGGTAAGATTACGTGAGCATCTGGAAACAACCCTTGGGGTCATTAAAAAACAAGAACAGATTTATTGACTGATCAGATGTCAATAGGCTTCCCTTACAAGCGTGGACACCGTATCCTGTGAGGGAGTTAGAATGGGCAGGTAGCTGCTACTACTAATACAATATTAAATAGAAACCCTCTCTACTTAATCCTCTTATTAGGTATTGTCTTACTTTGGCTGTTAGCATGTTTGCTACCTGTTGGTAAGAGCAAGTAAGGAAGTGATATGTCATTTTATATTTTTTTTGACATTGTTGTGATTTGTATAAAAAAGGATGATGTATCAGTCAATTTGCATTGGTACTGTGCAAGAGATGATACCCATATGGGTCCAAATCTTGTGAGGGATAGGAAAATTTACTAAAAGTTTACCGTTTCCTGTGTCTGACAGATGGATGTTTTGTCAAGGATGAATGCAGTTTGCTCACTGGCGGCTGAGTCATTGAATATGGCCCGGCTAACAAAATGTGGAAGGCCTTTATCTGCCTGTGAAATTGGAAATGACCAAACTGAGCCCCTCCCGGGAGGGCTGACACCTTGGTTCTTTGTTTCTCTGTGCGCTTGCTGTGATGAAATTTGCGGGTTTCAGGGGTGGTGAGGAGGGGCTGAACTCTGTTCAAATCCCCCTGGGCACTCTGAACCCCAGTGTTCGTGCCAGGCTTGCAGTGGTGAGGAGCTGTGGGATTGGGTGGCCGTACAGGTGGGGTGTTAAGTGGTGGCTGAATGATAAATTACCAGCCTTCATACATACCCGGATAACTTCACGGTAACTCGCATCACTCTGTGAGCACTAGAACAAAGGAAATCCAGTCTCGTGGGGTTTTGTCCTTCACCCCTACACCTTTTCTGGCACAGTAACCCTGGTTATGTCTCCAGCTATTCCACTTCTGCCCACCCCCTCAGGTTCCTTCCATATCCCCCTGTTCCCAGTGATGCTCCAGCACAACGACTCGTGCTGAATTCTGCTTGTCCTCCATGGCTGACAAAACTGATGTCCAGTACTTGCTGTGAGGTCACACTTAAGCTTTCAAAGGTGTAGCTGCTGCAATAGAAATGAACATATGCAAATGCCTAATACCTGTTGGTTATTCCTTCGGTGGAATGAAAGGTCCTTTAACCTTTCTTTAATATCGCTTTCCTGGCACAGGCCCTGGGTAGCTGTGACTCCAATGCAGTAGTTTTCATTGGCAGCACCATTGCTCTTAGTTACGCCGAGGTGTCTGGCCATAGTCCACCTCCCTCCTGCTGCTGCTCTGCACCAACTTTTAAATGAATATTCTGATCCCCTCTTTCTTCCCAGATACTGATTCTATTCTTTGCCATCACAGTATAGTGCTATTAGTAAAGCTAAGTCCTGGCAGGACTTGTCTGGGTGTGAGGACACTGTTTAGTATTATAAACCACCTCAGCTTAATGTAGAGGAGCCATCGCATTTCTCACCTGTCACAGTAAATGCCTGGAAAATTGGTTCCCTGTAATGGTGGGAGGGCTGTTCTCATTCAACCTGCAATATCTCCTGTGCACAAACAGTTTAGGGCTTCTGCAGACAAGAGTATCTTGCACAGGGCTGACCTGGGTTATTTGCCACAATTACTACTTCAGAAAAGTACTTTGCAGCTCCTGCCAGGGAAGATTGAACTTCTCTCTTCTACAGGTAAGAGAGAAACTGTGGGTCTTGCCATTCTCTTTGACACCAGTGGAATAGTGTATCCCCAAAAGTGTGGGAATTAACATCATAATCTCAATTTTACACAACTTTGGCTGTTTTGTTCTGATGAACAGGTAACGATATTATTTCCTTATTAATGAAGGATGCTGCCTTTTTTCAGCGTGCCATCTAGGACATTTTTTTTGTTCCCATGATATAAGGCAGTGTATAAAATTCTCTGAAGTTTTACCTTTCATTAAAGCTCACCCTTATCTGCTTCCATTCATAGTTAAGGTCCTAATTGCACCTTGTGGACAAATGTAAAATGGTCACTTTTGACCTGACCATGAGATCTTCCTGGAGAGCAATGGTGTGAACTCATTTGTGATGTAAACCAAAATCCACGATAAGGGAAGGAACACTTCTGGTGGTTATTATGCAAAGTCATGGCAAAACCCACCAGCATTTGGAGAGACACTAATCTAAATGCAGACTCTCCAATCTGTTTGACTTCAGGTGCACAAGATCTCCTAGTCCTGCCTTTGTGGCAGCTGGCTATATGGGTAGAGATTTCTTTTCTTTTGAGAAAAGAGAAGTTGTAGAGACAGGGGTGGTTGTAGAGCTGCATCTCACCATCACTGTCCCCAGCAGGAGGTACTGCTGGGCCAGCCCTGGCTACCTCCTTCCAGTCTTTGACCTCACTGATGTCAGAGGACTTGCCTGAGCCTCCTGAGTGACAGTGAAGACTTGAGGAGTCCCTACAAACACATAGGGAATGGTAACTAATTTATAGCAGTGGTTGTGGCTTCTTTCACAGCCAGGCTCTGACCTGTGGCACACCAAGAGCTCAGCCCTGATCCTTAGCTGTGGAGTGTTTTTATGTAGAAATTTTTTCAGCGTGCACATCCTTACAGTTGCCTTCACCCTCCTGGAAAAGGACAAAGAAACAAAGAAATCATGGAAGAGCTTGTTAGGTACCTCTGATCAGAGTCAACATTTTGTGTTTTTCTTCTAGTATCCGATGCAAGAAGATGTTTGTTTCTTCCTGGAGCAGAGTATTGCTCCTAAAAAGCACAGTTACACCACAACCTTACAAAATGCAACTGGGGAATCACCAAGTCTGAGTGACCAACGAGGGATGTAAACTGCCCATGATGATGGAGTGTGTTGCCTGTGGAACTGCAAAGTGAGCACGCTCGTTGCTCAGGGTGACTGATGGCCCTTCTGCAGGCCCATTTTTAAACAGGGAAACAAATGAACCCAGAATTTAGGTGTCAGGGGAGAAATCTCAGTAGGTGCGAAGGGCTGAGCCATTTCCTGCTGTAGTCAATCCCAATCCTTTCCTTTTACCTCAAAAGCTTTACTAGTTACTCACATCTTTGTAGAAATCAAAGTTGCTTCAGATCAATTAAAGCACTGACTGCGATAGTGATGGACAGCAGGAATGGAACTGGGTGGATTATTCTGCAGGCAGCAATGGCTTATTTTACAAAATAAAAGCAGCACTGGGGAGAAAGGACCATATTTATCAGCTGCTGTATGCAAGTGGCACCCACAGACAGATGAGTTAGCACAGACAGATATGCAAGCAAGGCAGCATTCCTCTGGTGTGGTTGATGGGGAAGGGGACTCCTACCCAACTTGAAGTAGCAGAGCTGTTTGTGGGTGTCCTGTGGAAGTCTGCAGGGTTATGAAAATGCTGGGAGTCATGTCAATCACTAAAGACAGCTCTGAAAATGACAGCTTTTCTAGCTTTGTGGAGGGCACTTGCTGGAGGGTCTTCTCCTGTGGCTTTGAGGGCACCATAAGTGTTTACAAGGCATTTTTGATGCTGTGGTCACATATGCAGTTGACTTATATAGCACTTATGATGAAAAAATGTCCTGATTAGTTTTCTACCTGTGAAATTTTGGTGGGGTACTAATTTGTGCGGTCAAAATGCAGATATGGAGCTAAGGAAACGCATAGTTCCTAGCTGACATCAGCGTTGATGCAAAGGAAGGCCAGGAACTCATACAAATAGAGGCTGTAAGACTTAAAATAATGAGAGTTTGGCCCCAGATCAAAAGTCTGTTGCAAAATATTTCTTTTTCTGATAAACCCATTTTGCTGTGTGTCTGAAAACGTGTGGAAGGTGCAGTTTAATACTGCTGGTCATGGTCAGAAGGCACAGCAGGAACCGGGGGCTAAACTCAGGCCCAGTCCGTTCTCTGTTCTTGGGTTTCTTCTTGAAAAACCTTTATCCAGGCTCCTTGCCTCTGCTCCTCTCTCCAGTAGGGTTTAGCACTTTTTTTATAATGATTTAAGATCTGCAGACAGGAAGAGATTTGACAACCAAACTGTTTATTAGCACGATGATTACGTTCCAAGGAATCGCACGTTAGCGATAGCAACGTGCCTGTGAATTTTCTGTTGTGCGTTTCCATGTGTAGGAACAAGTAGAGGCAGCGCTGATCTTGTCAGCTGATTCCCTCACTAATGGCTGCTCGATACCTTTAATATGCTGAACTTCTAATAAAAAAATAAAAATGCTTTCTTACTAGATATGGCAAAGTTATTTTGGGGCTTATTCGCTTAGATGTGGTGATGATGATGATAAAATAATGAATAACTTTGCATTTGAACCGTGAAGAATTATTAAAACAAGAACTGTGGAAAGGAAGAGAAACCTGTTTGAAGGCTGATGTGTCAGATGTACTGAAGGCAACCTTTTATTTTGCTCAGGCTTTCTCAGTCCCTCCACCCTGCAAATATTTCAGCTGTAACAATATAAATTTCTTATTCTGCTACATGCAGGAAATAAGTTCTGTGTACACAGTAAACGCATTTTACGTGCCCAGACTTGAAAAGCTGAGGGATGGTCATTTTTAGCAGGGACAGCTCTGTGGCTCCTTTGTCATGAGAACCTGCAGCAAAAGTAGATAAAGCTTATCAGAAACTAGTTGGTCCTTCGATGATAAGTCTATGTGTGGGATTTGTTCCTAATCACAATGATTTTTATTATTTCTTTTTTTTCCCCCTAATGTTTACTTTAAAGTAGAACTTTCCAATTCAATTTTCAGCTTGGGTTAGGTCATGCCTTAAGTTCACACCCTAGTACTTTGAGTCCAGTTTTTATCCCAATCTGTGAAGTGTGCTGCCTGTGTGTCGGTGCTGAGGAGCTCCCTTGGTGGCACATGGTGGCTTTCAGCCCACAGGTGGTTCCAAACTCCCTGATGGACACAGAGCTGTTAAAAGCAATGTGGCAAGGAGCAGTCTCTTAATGAGGAGAGTAGTAGAGCCATAATATTGTATCTGAGCTGCTGGAGGATTTCCTGACCTACAGAACAAATTCCATTGGGTTTTAAGTTTTCCACTAAGTGTTATTGTTTCCTGTATTTATATGGCTAGAGAATGTTATGATGATCCTCTTGACTGACCTTGTGACCTCTCATAGGCAGTAGGACTTCTCTCAAGCTGGGACTGAACTAGAGCAGTTCTTGAAAGATGTCTAGATTGAGAGTTCATCACAGCCTTTAAAATAACTGCTGCAATGACTCATTAGTCCGTTGCTATACTGTATTTCTGGACTGAATTTTATTTTGGAATTTTCTTTTGTTTTTCCCTGGTCCCACCACCTGATTGCCTCTGCATTCTCTTAGCCCACGATCGAGTGACCTCGACACTTACTTCCTGACCCAATTGTAGCATGAGCTTCCTTTCTATAGGACTAGTTCCCATCCCTCTCCCTCTGTTCCCTGAGGGGTCTCCAGTATTTTGATGAGTGGATGCTAGACCTGATCATGGGATTCCAATAGCTGTCGTCTTGCTGTCAAATCCAGAAGTGATGCAACTTCTCCCACTGGATGTGTGCTTTCAGGCTGTTGGTGTGGGGCTCTTATTCATCCTCTTTGACACAGTGTCATGCTGGAAGTCTTGTTCTGTGAGCAGTAAAACTGAGAGCATTTCCCTCTACTGTTCATTCTGTATGCTCACAAGCTGTGGGCCACCTCCAGTTTATTTTTGGTCATGCAAATGTATTACTTTCTTGGTTTAGCAAAGCATTTGGGATTCCCTGTATCCCAGAAGACATCCTATGGCAATGAGGATGAGCCATGTGGATCCCCCTTCCCACCACCAGCTCATCTTCCAGATGAGACCACATGGTCTGGCACTGAGTGATGTGTGTTAGGCAAAGAGGTCAGAACAATTTTAGGGTCAGCAGCTACAGATCGGGTAGCTGTGCAAGGTCTTGAGTGGTTTGCCCTCAGCCTTTGCAGTAACGTTGGAAGAACCAAGGAATTGTGGTTCGAGTCATGCCAACCTGCACTCTGAGATGCTGTTGGAGCAATGTTGGTCAGTGAGCTGTGGGAAAGCACCATCAGCTGTTGCTAGAGCATGTTACAGAGATTGCACACTGCTATTCTCAGCCAAGCCTGGAGTCTTAATCAGAAAGTTGATTTTCAGTCAAGTAACTCTTGTCTGAAATGAACAGGCCCTTGCCGAAGGACAGAATGAGCTTTCATTAAGACTTTCTTGGACTAATACTCTCAGACGCGAACTTGTTATGCTTGCTGTAGTAAATACTGCATCTGCTGTGAATACTGGCTCATACCATACACGATAGGAGCCCTTATTCTTCAGCTTCTCATTCTGGGCAGGGTTGTGTTGTCCCTCCAGACTCTTGCTAGAGAGTTACCCAAGTGGATCCCCACAGCCAGGCAGGAAACAAAAGGCTACCATCAAAGCTGCTTAATAAACTGCTGTGTGCCCAGGGGCACTGGGAACAGCCGGGCCCAGCAGCCAGCAGAGCATGTGAGCACCTGCTTCACTTCACCTGTAGCCAGCAAACTGCTGAAGCAACTGAAGAAGAAAGCAGCTTATTCTGGTGCTAGGGTGCTGTGCTGGTAGGGAGCCTGGACCTGTGGGGGACTTTGGAAGTGACTTTTTCTGCACTGTAAGCATGGCAGAAGACAGTTTGTGTTCTCTGCATCTCCCCAGGCACTGCTGTACTCATTAATGTAAACAAAGCATGTAGCTTGTTATAGGTGTGAGAGAGACTGGGAAGAGAGCTCTCTATTTTCCTATGTACCTGCACCTTTGGTCTTCTCCCCCTGCCAGGGCTCTCCACCTAGCTTGAGTGGGCCCAGCATAGGCAGTACGTGTGGATTTCTGCACCAGGGGGTGAGCAGAGGAGAGGACAACTGGTCTTGTTTGTAGGACAAGCTTGTGCTGAAAAGGGTTTGGGCCCGCCCTCCCTCCCTCCCTTCATACAAAATGGCAAGATGTGTTGTTGCTCCAGCTGGAGAGGGCCCTGGGGGCAGTGACCATTTAAAGAGCACAGCTAGAGGATGCTAAAGCTGCTGCTATTGCTGGTGTTGGTACTAACCCTGCTCCACTTGCATGAAGATGCCACCATGGCTCCTAACCTCCCTCTTCCTCTGCCAGTCCCTCCTGTGTCCTGTTGAGTCTGAATGAATCATCAGGAAAACTACAACGAACCATCACGCTTGGCAAAGATCAGTAACTACCTTCTAGTTTATTGACTGCAGTCAAGTTTTATTATGCCTCAAATAATTAAATACTGCAACCGTGACATTAAAAATACAGGCAAATTTACCAAAATAATTGTATTCTGAAGATTATGTACATATTATACATTTTACAGTATCTTGTAAACTTTTTTATACATAAGGTAAATCTGATTCACGGTAACTAGAAAACTCAAAATACTGGCAAAAATATTCCTATGAAACCAAAGTACAGTGTCTGGGACACTGGGGAAACTGCAAAGAATGGAAACCAATTATAAAACATAATTGAGTTAGTAGAAAAATGAATTAAATTACATTCATATAAACTAAAATCATTTCTATGCATCAGTTTTTAAAGGGGAAAATCCCAAACCCTCTCCTTTTTATATATGAACACACACTTTGACAGGGAGCTGCTGTGAGCCTCATTTCCAGCAATGGGGCATTGCCTGGGAAATCCTGATTCCCATTCTCCTTTTAACACCTACTGAGTAACTAGTATCTGTACCAAAACACACATTTGATATATTCATGCACTTCGATTATGTTCATAGTAGCCTACCAAGGCACAATTTGTGTCGTTTCCCACCCACACCCCTTACATTTCTGCATGCAGTGCTAGAGATGTTTGCTGTGCAAAAAAAACCCAACTTCTGTGCCATTTGGCTCTAGTCTGATTTTTGCATAAAAATTCTTCTAGCATAGACTTAAAAAGGTAAGAAGGTAAAGGCCTTGGGTCAACATCTTGAACCAGTCACATCAACTCTGTTAACAAGCCTTAACCCTCTCTAGAGTCTCCAGAAAGCACGTCACTGAGGTGATGCAATTATATTACTCCAGTCTAATATCTTGTGTATTAACAAGGAGAAGAAAATTGTTCCTTCTGCAGATATTCGCTCATGTGACAGCCGTAGTTTTTTCATTTGGCATAATGGATCTTCAAGTCTAAACTGCTTTCTAGCTCACATCTCCTCTCGGCATTATCTGCTATGTAGTGCATGTAATTGAAGTACCTAGGTATGCTCATTAACATAAATGCATAATTTAACTGTCTATAAGCAGCTGCTGAAATTAACAGCTGTTAACTTGGCTGGTTTTCAAAGGCTTGTAAAGCTTGCATATTTATCACTGTTGTGCACCTATAAAAGACCTGGTCCTGCAAAGAGCTCAGCATGTGCTTGTCTTCGAGGATTTGAAGCATCTCCTGAGGCTGTAAAGACTGACGCGTCCCCTGAGCCTCTACAAGCACCCAGGAGGCACAGCGTGGCCAGCTGCAGCTCCTGACACTTGTGTCATGGAAGACAGAGTCATGGTGACCAATGTTGACTGGGTATAGGCACTAGAAAGATTCCCTTGGATGTTGAGTGTAGCTGAAATTTGACCAAACACCTCTGTTGGACTTGGACAGGGTGAAGGTGTGTTGCAAAATGGCCTTTAGAAAATGTGCCCAGAATGATGAAAAATGAAACCTAGATGACATCTGTCTGTACAGCCTTAATAAAAAAGAAATCCTAATCTACAGTATCAAAATGCCATATTTATATAAACATATGAGAGCATCTAATAGAAAAGTAAAAAGTGTAAACCAATTTTTTTTGGAAATTAAATATCCTAAAAAAGGTGTTGGTTTAAAGAAAAAAAAAAACAGGAATTTTTGTGCTGACAAAAAAACTGAAGAGAACTACATCTCCCCTCGTCTACGAGTTTTTGCTGCAACAGGTCTGCCTTCCTCCTCTTCCTCCTCCTCATAATTTTCTTCATGAACTTCTTTTTGGTTGTTTTCTTCTTGCATTTCTTGCTCTTGGTCTGCCACTCCATTATTCTTTTCATCTGCCTGATGGGAGAAGAAAAAAAGATCTGATTCAGTGCAACTGGCAATTTCCTTAGAGATTGTTTTAGGGCAATAAGATGAAATTAAGGAAATATGATTGTCAGCTGGAATTGGTGGAGCTGATGGACAGAAAAAGCTTTCTAAAAGCTTCCACACAGGAAGAATTGATGTGGAGGTCTATGATCAAAAGTAAGCTCCAGCAATTATATAATAAGGTCACTGCCATGATCACAGTGAAGTGTTTAATCATGTTACTGAGTTTGTGGGTTCACCCAGTACTTACATTTTCATCATTTTCCCCGTAGGGCTCTTCAGCATTGTGTTCCAGTTCGCGTTTCTTCTCTTCAGTCAAATCTTCCTGGATCTACAAAGCACAGAGATGTTCTGTAGATTTTAATTTCCTTTAGAAAAGTAGCCTGTGATGTGAACATACAAGTTTCATGGCTATACTTTTACAGGATGAAGATTGAAAAGAAAGGGAGGAGAGGGTAGGGAGAGGTTAAAGGAGTTCAGAAACAAACAAAACAAACCCAAAACAAGTACCCCACAAGTGAGAAATACACTTCCTCAGAGAGCATAGTGAGTTTTAAACTACAGTTTTCACCACCCCCTTTATCAGCTACCACAGTTAGATTTCTGTTCCATGTTTTAACTTTACATATACACTATTTTCCTCCTTGTCCTTCACAGCAGGAATGTCATAACATGGCAGAGAGTCACTTCCACATCACTGTGGACTGTGAAAACTATTTCAGTTCCAATATGCAATGTAGGTATTTAATGGTAGCTCTCCTTGGACATGTTACCAAGGAGCTGAATGATTCCTCTGCCACTTGCTCCTGGAGAATCACAAAAGAGGAAGGGGGGCTCGGGAGCAAAGAATAATCTCTTCCAACACTATCCTTGGAGAGAGTAGGCCACACTGAATCTGCTGTCCAGAGCTTGATCTCTCACTTCTTTCTCTTATGTCAGCCCTCTCCCGCTCTTCCCTGTCCCCTTACAGTTAGGTGCAAATTTGAGAAGCGCACGCTTTTCATAGCAAACGTGACTTTCTTTGGAGAGGGCTGTAAAGCACATCTGCTCCCAGCTGTGTCCTGCAGCCTGCACAAGATGTATACAGCTCTTCCCATGGGGAAAAATAAAAGCTGTTTGATCTGCCTGGGAGCATTTCCGCTCAGTGCTGCCAACTGCCCCTGTCACAGAGATCAAGGTTGAGACTGCTGCTTCTGACAGTGCTCCCTCCCTCCAGCAGCTGCTTCCACATTGTCCTGAACAGCAGCAGCAGCCTCCTGACCAGCATCAGTGGCAGGGGAGTAGATTTAGCAGTTGCTTCCACGAGGAGACAAAGCTGCTTATGACCAAGTTCTTTGGGGTTCAGTGTTGCTGTCAGCAGAAGGGCAGCCACCAAACCTGGATCACTTTGAAGGATAGATGGGAAAAATTTGAACAGCAGCAACATGTAATATTCGAGTCAACCTACTAAGGAAACTTCCTCATTACAGCATCTTGACTCTTCCTTGCTTGCTGATTCAATCACTGCTCACCCTTCAATACTTCCAGCAAGTGCCCTGGTCATAGTCCTTTATGAACCATGTATTAAATGGCTTCCTGTAAGCCAGAGTAGTTGCCAAAGGCCAACTATTCCCAGTTCCGAATGACGTGGTTTGATTTAAGTAACTGTATTTAGAGCCAATGAATTCTAAGTGCCTACCAGCTAATCTAGACAAAGTGTTCCCCATACAGGAGTAATGAGGAGTCGTTTCTATTGCTTTTTGTAAATCATTATGTAGGAAGTAGAAAATAGCAATCGATTAGGTAGGTATTGAAGAACTGCAGGACAGCTTATGCCAGTGCATGCATAATGAGCACACCATTCAACACACAACCGTAAGTTTCCCTTCACCTCCTTTCTCCTCCAGTTCAAATGCATGTGCTAACAGGCTCCCTGACTGGTTGACCCCACAAATAGTTGGGGTTTATATAACTTGGATTGCATAGGAGTGCAGATAAAACCAGAGCTGAAGTGTAACTAACTGGTCAAGGAAGCAGTTTGCCCAGAACAACAGCATAATTAGAGATGCAAAATTAATGAGGTTTTTAGCGACCTTCAGAGGGCTTGAGGTTTTCAGGAATTTTTCCTTGCATTGTGAATGGCTTAATCTTTTCAATTATTGCACAATTAATATCGTGTTGCATGGCAGACTAATGGATTGCAGCACATAAGTGTGAGTAACACTAAATGTATCCAGAAGCAGACAGCAGAGTAATGGCAAAGACTTCCTAGGTTTCAAAGTGATTTGGGGTCATCTTGCAGTTACAGAAGATACCAAGCTTGAAAGTGAATGGAGCTGTGCTATACTGCCTGAGCCCACGTATGTCCTATGTCCATTTTCTTACCTCCTCTTCTCCTTCTTCCTGGTATTGTTCGTCCACATTATCTTCCTGTTGGTCAGGATTTCCTGCCATCTGCAGAAAGATCATATAAAAATTCAGTTCAATGTACATTTCTATTGACTTTAGAGGACTGAAGGTTAAAGCTTCTTGTTCTGGAACTAAGCCTTCATGTAAAGCTAAAGGTACAATAATAGTATAGGAACTTATAGTGCACTCATCAGCATTAATGACATCTATGTGATTTAGAAATGGTCTAAATTAAAAAAATAGGTAGCAAAATGACTGTAATGAAAAATCACTTCATAGAAAAAAGCAAGACTTTCCGTACTAAGCAGGACGATAATGAAATATTCACACTGTTGAAAGACCAGTGCCACAAAAATACAGACCAGACCACGTTTTGCTTGGAGGAGTCGATAGTTTAAAGGTGGTTGAAATGGGCGGCATTCACTGGAATGGCCATAGGAGGAAAGTGGCGCTGCTGCTCACAATTGATTAAGAGTTGGTGGTGTGGAAGCAGCGCAGGAGGGATTTGTGCAAAGATGTGAAGCTGTTACGAGCAGATGTTTTGTCAGGAGCTTGTGTGAAGGTAAATACAGGGGCCCTGAACTACAGAACCTTGCTGAGTGAAGCCAATGATGAAAGAGATACCTGTGTACCACCAGGAGCAATTCCATGCTTTTACCTGCACATGTCACAGATGGCTTAAAAGAGATCTTTAAAAATAAGAGTTCAGTGTCACCAAGCTGTGCTACAGTGCTCTTAAAGTGGGCCTACAGCTGCTTCCTTTCCCCTTACTGACCACTAAGTGCTCTTCCATTCCTGGATGTCCTTGTTTCTCACTGGTTTGCCTGTGCTTTTCATTTTCATCTGGTAGATTTTCTTCTCTCTCTTGTTCAGCTTCTTCAAATTCATCTTCCCCCTGATTGTTGGGATCATCAGCAGGATTCACATCTTCCATGGCTGCCTTCTGTAATTTTCAAAAGTGAATGTTAAATAAGTGTATTTATCTCAGTCAGATTCCATTTCATTTGAAGGCTACCCCAGCATGAGCTAAGTTAGAGCCAACTCCAACCCCCCCCCCCCCCGCCACCCGCCGGGGCCTCTCTACCGGGCCCCGCGCGGGCCGGAGCAAAGCCCCGACAACGCACGAAGGCCCGGTCCCTCAAGAAAAAGTACTTCAGCACTGAACGCAGGCAGAACTGCATTTAGCAGTCAGGTACCTGTCTGATAAAAGAGATTGAACCAAAGACTTATTCCACAGAGGCTGTCGAACTCCTTTTGTTTACTGACTATCTGACAACTGACAATGCCTGATAAGACCAGGTGAAGAGAGATAAGAGTTTTAAATGCTCATGGCTCAGAAGAGCTGATGTGATCTTTCAGTACCAGTCTGTCCTGCAATATTGACCTTGACTGCATCTATAATAAAAAAAGACCACTTTTCATCATAACTTGCCATTCAGAAAATGAGCATTTTCTTCCTGCTTATCATTCAGTAAAAGCATTTCGGGTATCTTTACATCTGACGAGTTCAGATTCTTTAGAAATATTTACTGTATAAGTTAATCTGCTAGGGGAAGGGGAGTAAAGATGATATGCTTGATATTCTACACCACCAAGTGCAACAGAACCGTGGGGAGACAAAGGACTCGATCTCCTGCATGCAGCTCTCGTGGCTGTGTTCGGTGCTGAGGTATGGCCTCCTTCAAGATCTCATGATGCTTCTGCACTGACTCCAGCTGGTTTCAGTGGCAATGGAGTCAGTACTTACCCTTCTAACCAATGGCAACATGAAAAATACCATCACTGCTCTTTTCACTGCCACTGAGTTACTCCTGTTATCTTTTTGAATCCCAGTTTACCCATCCAAGTCCCAGCTAAGTCCCAATCCTTTATTCCACCTGAAGCACAGATCAAAGGAATGTAGGAAAGCAACTTGCTTCTAGCAAGGAAGCTTTTCTGATTTCTTCTCAAATCAGAAATGACAACTTTAAATAGACCTTAGATGTAGTTTTTAAACTGTCAAACTTGTCTTCCTAGTGGATCTCTGGTTCATCCTATTTCTATTATGTGCAATTACGTTAGATGGGACTTCTGGGTTTTCACTTCAGTAACGAATGCAATCCATAGCATCTAAATTCATACTCACTGATTCAGCAGCCTGCTGATTTTGTACTTTATGTTCTGGTTCTTGCTGTTCATTCGCATTATTTTGATCATCATCCTCGCCTTCATCCTGGTGCTGGTTGTCACGTTCGTAAGCTGACAAATGTTTTGATGTAATTATTGTATTACAGCAGTTTCTAGTTAGCCATTTTAATAGTTTCTTATATACTAACTTCCATAGGTGCTTTTAGCAGCAGACAGCCTTTAGGTAAATAGCTAACTCACCTAAACACATAATGGTAACAGAATTGTTGTACTGCTAGTAGGAAGCCAAACCTGAAAGATTATATAATTTGAAAAGATCAAACCAAATCGTAGGCTGAGCCAGGACTATAACCAAAATCCACAAAGCCCTATCCCAGCAGCTTAGTCAAAAGGACACTTTTCCTTTCAAGAATGTGAACAGGATCTTTAGTAGCTCCTGTATTTCATTCACTCAGTTGAGCTTCTAGTTTTAAATGGAGTTTCTCTTTCTCTGAATCCAAACTGGACATGAAATTAATATTAAAATCTCTCATGAAAGGCAGTACGCAGGGAACCTGCAAAAAGGGTAAGGCCGTACATTTTATCTTACCTCCTTCCTCCTCCTGAATACCTTGCTCTTCTTCCCCTTGTACAATATCCCGGTCCATGTTATTAAAATGAGTCTGTTGGCTGAGAAAATTAAATGCAAATATGTCATTTCAGTCTCAAACCAAAGCACATCATCCTACTGCATCTCTGCCTCTCCCAGCCACTGTCAGAATGGGTTCTGGTTTACCTTTATTACCTAATATTTTTTCACATCACCTTTCCTGACAGAAAATATACTGCATAGGACAAAGACTTTCTTGTCTGATTACACTAACTTCTGGGCTTTAACTTCTCTACGTATCGATGGGATCCTCCTTGTGTTTTCTAAACTCCTAAGCCACTGTATTCCATAATCAAAACACAAATACTATGAACTGGAAGTAAAGAACCTCTCAGACAGACTACAAGGGTTGGTTATTTTGTTGAAAAAGCAGCTTTAGCTTTTATCTTGAAAGGGCTTTACTTGTGGAGGTTTTTTTGCACAACTGAATATTTTGACTATCAACTTATGAAAAGCTCTCTCATACCAGAATCCTTTTGGAACATGGGTCAAGTTAATAATTAATATTTCATTGTTTCAGCAAAGAAAATTCAATGGGCTTAAAATTCCAAAAGACAAAAACCTGCCACTAACAATTCTGAACTAAGCAGGGTGAAAGGTGCACAAGCTATAATATCGGGAACTATCACTGCATTCACAATGACTTGGTGACACAGGGTGTTGATTTCTCCTGAAATCATGCGTTTGTCTCTACAGTGCAGGCACTCTTGTCCTGCAAGTCCTCATGGAATTACTTAAAAACAGCATCTCGCATTTAAGAGGAACTTTAGCTTAGGTACTTAATGTGTGTCTGACACCAGAGCTCCTCAGTACTACAAGATCATCATTGCCGCTTAGTGGAAAATAATTACTAATTTAAAGCGAGCTTTAAGACAAGGGGCATTGTATGCCAGGATCCCCTAACCTCTCCTGAGGATGTCCATGACAATGTCCACTCAGTACTCCAGACTTCAGAGACACCCACAGTAAAAGGAAAAAAATAAAAGAAGGGAAAACCTCCTTAAAATATCAACCAAATTTATCCTTGGAAAGAAGATGAGGCTCAGTAGATTTAGTTTCTAGCCAGTGCAGTTTGTAGGACTAGCCCACCCTCTTTTCAAAGGTGTCATAGTGGAAGCTGTAAAGCCTAGAGTACAGACCATGGCAAACTCATGTAAAAGAACTGAACCTTAGCTGGTTTTTATAGAGTGTTTCTCCTTGTTCTGCCTGTTTCTGCAGTTGAAGCTCTCTTTCTTGAAGCTGTTGCTGCCGTAAGAGCTGTCCTCGCAGCCTTTGCTGGTGTAGCGATTCCTGATGTTCTCGGAGCTGATTGGCTTCCTCTGCTCTTTGGACTGCAAGGTGTTGCTGCTCTAGCTGTTGTTCATAAGCTGTTTTATGTCGTTTTGTTACGGCTTTTGTTGATGTTACCTGTCACAGAAATATGTTAGTTACAGATTAATCATAATGTCAATGGCCATAAACCAGCACGCAGAAACCTGTGACACGAGGGGAAGTCCTGCAAATGCTGCATGCAACAGGCAGAGATATAACAAAGTTATTTTAGGTTTTCCTGTCCCTGCTTAAAGTTTAATTATTATTTTTTTGAACACAGACTGGAAGCGTTGAGGTGCTTGTGGAGGATGGGGGAAGGAAGAGGAGATGATGGGCTGGGGGAAGCCATGCTCTTCTTACACATCAATAATAATAAACCCTCCCAACATGGTGCCAGTAAAAGGAGGGTTTGGTGGCTGACAATCAAGAAAGCAAATAAGCTTCCAGTGACTTAACTGGTAGTTTCAGTAGGGGTTGCTTTGAGCCTTAAGTGAGACACCGCACGTGTTTTCAGTCAGCTGTTACTTAAACTAATTCCAGTTTCACAGCTTAACCTATTGCTGCTGTTCTAATCCACTGCACGTCCCCAGCACTGGCTTCTCCTCACCCTAGAGTTATACAATTAATCTGCAAGGAGACTAAGTGTTTACAAAGCCTAAGGTGAGATCAGTGAAATGTATTTTCCACTGGAGATCCAATCTAGACTGTAAATCCGGGATTTCCTGGTTTTATTTAGAGCTGCACAGAGCAAGACTTGCCATTGCTGTGTGCTGATTTCCCCTGGCTATTTTAGTCATGTTCATCTTGCAATTAAAATTTCCTGTCAAACGACAGGGAACATTTAGATGGAAATGTGTTTACAGAAGGTAGGTATATCTGACAAGGAAACATGCTGCAATTTGCTGAGATGCTTCAAATGAGGAAGACAGGACAGCTCTCCAAAGTGCTGAAGAGAAGTCTCACTATCTTCTTTCCATCAGGCCTTGAATTTAAAGTAGGAGATGGGATTCAACCTGACTGCTCTTTGTTTCCATCTGTTGCTTTTTATCAGCAGAATCAATGTTCATTAAGCTGCATTTGGCAAGCACTGAGGCGTGTGTGTGCTGAAGGTGAGCCTGAATCCTATGTGTCCGAGTGCCCTGAATCCCAAGTTTCCTGTAAGTATGATGCTGATTTTACCTAGAAAGAGGTGAGAGTGATACAGGGCCAGTAACGTTAAGAGATGCCTCAATTTAAACAGCAAATCTAATCAATGAGTAGAAAAGAGATGATCTCCATACCTCTGAATGAAGGTGATCAACCAACATGTTGGTTTCTTCTTCTTTCTGTTCCTGTTTTTTCCACTCATGCTCTTCTGGTACTTGATCCTGTTCCTCCTGTAAGTGATCAAGCTGACCTGCCTGCTCCATTTCTTCCTCTTCAAGTTCTTTTTTATGTTCCTCTTCAACTTGAGCAACATGTTGCTCATCATCCTCTCCAGCTTCTTGTTGCTCCCGAATATTTAATTCTTTGGCATGCTGGCCCTCATTCGCCCTTCTTTGCAGGTGAAAAGACTCGTCTCTGTTGTCTTTTTCCTGGTTATTTATTTCTTCTCTCTCTTTTAGCTTCTCATTCTGCAAAACATACACGAGACTATGTGCACAGGAGATTTTATGGATTCTGTATTTTCCAGAGAGCCAAGGACCAGATATGGATGCCTTTTGTCCAGCCTGCAGTAGTGAAGCTGTTGCCAGGAGTGCCAGACTCCTGCTTTGGAACAAGCCACCCCTTCTGCCAAACACTATCGATACCCGATTCTTGGCTCTGGACAGTTACAGGTGCATCATAAAGTAGGTTAAGCCTCATTTTATCTGAGGTGGAACAAAGCTATTCTAATTTTGTATCTACAAAGGAAGCTTTGTAATTTTATGTCCTGCAGGTTCTGCTGACCAAGAATTCTCATAAAACAAACCCACAATTGATACTGTACCTTCTAGGCATTACCCCCAACTTTGGTTTTTTCCTTTGCTAATTTGAAATGCACTGACTTAAGTGTGCCATGGAAACCTTATAAAATGCATGAAGAGACAAATCCTTCAGAACTTGTTAAAGCTTTTTTGTAACAAGATACCAAAAATTTGAGAAACCACTTAATCAAAAATTTAAGACTTTTAGAACCTTCTTAAAACTGCTTTCTGTAAGATGGTTTAGGTACATTTGCAGTCATGTGAGAAAAGGTCATAGTGAATATATTCTTCTCCTACTCAGTAAGATTAAACTCTTCCTTGCTACCGTTTCAAAACCTGACAAACGTGTACAATTAACCATATGCTTCTAATGGAAGTGAAGCACAGAGAGAGTATTTTGCTAAGAACCATTTCCTCGAGGCAGTTCTTTATACCTGCTCATGCTCTTCGCCCACAGCTTCACGGTGCCCTGGGAGGTCACTTCGGGGAGATGATGCTCGTGTCTCTGGTTGCTCGTTTGGTTGTTCTAACCTCTCAGGCTGTCGGAAACTTGGCATTTTGTTGAGTGTGTCTTTCAACTGTTTGTATTCCTCCACCTGGGACTGAAGTCAACACATTAATTACAGTGTGTCCAAATCAATTACTTAGTAAAATGTAGTCACCTCAGAGTAAACTTGCTGGCAAGACACGTGGTAGAAAGACTCGATATTCTCATTAGAGATAATACTGTGGAGGAGGAGAAGGGATGGGACCTTTGGAAATTGGTTGTTTCCACACACTAGATAACATTGAATCATCACGATATTTTCAGCCAAAGTGCACATGCATATAAAATACATTAGAAAAATCTGTGAGACAGAAGATGAAGATTAGGTTTATTCATGCCAAGCAGGAGAATTGTCAGAAGGGGACGACGTGGTTTTCCTGGCAGACTAAAGTGAGGGAAGTGGAGAGCCCCCCAGCCTCTCTTGTACTGATAGAAAGTGCAGCTCTTTCAGAGAGAGTAGTTTTAAAGTATATATACGCATCATGAGAATGCCAAATCCTTGACATTTAGACAGGTGTTAGACAAGACAACGGCCAACATTCAGAACTAAAGCAAAGAAAGTCATAGTACAATGTTGGTGAAGAGCAAGAAAAAGGAAGAAAAAAAAAGAGTGAAAATGTGAATTTCTGAAGTCTTCCCAAAATGAAACAGTAAAATGTTGTAATTTGATTTGCTGTTTAACTTTTTGAAAGTATCCTCATCTTGTATAAAGCTTTAAAGTGCAGTGTGAGAATCCAGACCGGTCGGTGCACCCGTCTTTCTCTCTACAGCTGACAGACAAGATCATCTCATAAAGTAAAATCTTTGACATGGACAGGATTTGATAAAAGCTGACCAGCTGCAGTTATAAAAAAGTGGTGCCCTGCAAAAGGGTTTCTCTGTTGCTCCAGTGGAGGGGGTGGGTACATTTACTACCCATTTTGAAGTCAGAGGTGCATTTCATAATCCTTTTTAAAATTCAAGTTAAAAACTGGCTACATTTTCCACTCGGGGACTGTGTATGTAACTCTGTGTGTTATGGGGTATCATAGCAATCAATAGTACAGTAGACAGGCACGATGCATTGATGTACAATGCATGAGACTCATACAAAACAATATCCACAGTGCTACAGATTGACATGATGCAATGTGGGACAGCTCTGAAGCCAGACGCACCTCGAAGCATCTTCAAAAGATTATGGCATCCGTTAAAACAGACGGGCCTAAAAGCAAAGCAGAATGCACAGCAATTACTCTTGTCAGTCCAGAGGGACACTACAGCTTCCTCTTTTAACTGCTGGAGATTCAAATAAAAAATTTTAGGGGTGGGAATTGTACTTACTTAACATAAGACTAATACATAGATGGTTTTGGTTGTTTTTTTTTTTTCTTCCCTCACTGACTGTGCAGAGAAACTAATATACCACGATATTTAAACAGTGCCTGTCCAGAGCAGAATTCAAATACTATGATCCTCTGCACGAGTCACTAAGCTGAACATTGTGATTCAAGGCCACAGCTTCAAAGTTATTAATACTGGCAGAAAGACAGGGTTTGTAAAAATATATAATGAATCTGTCTGGCTGTTTGAGCTATGGAAAAGTACAAAAATTTACAATGCCTTAAAGATTCAGGTCACAAATTCATTACTGCAGCACTGACTACTGATATTTAATATCTAGAATACACTTAGAAATAGAGGGGTCATTTATTGAGCTGTGTTTCTAAGCAATAATCCCTTGTGAACTTTCTGTCGGGGGTTTGCAGGAGCAACTCTGCTGAATTCCTCCTGCTCTGCAAGAATGTGCAAGAGCCTTCCCTTGAAGGAAAGGCTCTCCACGTGATAAATGCCACATTCTGATTGCAGAAGGGCTTTATGTGACACGGGTTTTCTAATTAAAGAATTGAATCAAAGCCAGGAGAAGTATATGGAGCTTCCCTTTGGATTTGGTGATCCTTAAATCAGACCCTGCATCTGCCCTTAGGGAATTTCAGATGTTAGCAAATACATACAAAGTAGCTAATGGGGCCAGGGGGAGAAGAGCTTAAAATGAGCTGCCAACATACTTTAGTACTGGAAATTCAGATTCTTCACATATTTAGTTTATGAGGGACTTGCCTGGTCTTTCCCTGTTTTGTGGTTTGGGTTTTTTTTTTTAATATCTAGAAGTATTGACATGCATAATAAGCAGAACTGTGGAGGGAGGGAGAATCAAACTTTTTTTTTTTTTAATGCTGCTAATGATTTTGTGGACTGTGAAAATACTTAAATGTAGAGAATTACCCAGGAATAAAAAATAACTTCACACTGCCTCATTGCCTTTCCCTCTGATCTTTCACCAGCAGCGCTCCTCTGCTCCAGCATTACTCCTACTTTCAGATTCCCTGCGGCCTGCACAGCTGAGTGAACCTGCAATGCTCTAGAAAGGTCTGTGCTTCACGGAAATGACGTTTCAGAAAGGTAACTACCTGGAGTTCCACCTGGAGCTGATGTTCCTCAATATACACACTACCTCTGCTGCACTGATGTATAGAGCCTTAGAGACCTTCCAGTCATATGCACAGAGACTTTCTAGAAAGACCTGGCTGCCGGTAGACTAAGTGATACATGTGAGTGTCAGAGTGTGGGATGTCAACCTAAGAGAAGTTCTATCAGAGAAGACAGAGAAAGAAAGGTATTGGACAGCTCTGGCAGAAGCAGAGATACTCTTCTTGTCACATGCATTCTCGGGCCTACAGTACAGTTTCTCATTTTCCAACAGCCCTATGATTTGTTGTAGCTTCTGATTAAGAGCAACCCTTTACTTCATGCATGTCCCTGCAGCGCGCAGCGTGGGGCTGACCGCAAACTCCCATGCGAAAGGCTCCATGCAGAATGCCACACGCGGCTGAACTGGAAGAAAGGAGTTTTAGGAAGGTTAGAGCTGGTAGAAGCTGCTTTCCTTTCTGACCTGGGCAGCAGCTAGTGCGCTCTTGTGGTCTTCCAAAGTCACTACAAGCTGGTTGTGCTGGGAGAGTAAATTCTTATGCTGTTGCTACACAAAAAGAAGAACGTTACATGTTTCACATAAAGTTAATTCTAAAAGTAAATTGGGTGGCCTGAGGGGAGTTTTGAACTAGGAAGATAATTCAATTTACTTCGAAAAGAAAATCCTGAGTTGGAATGACAGCTTTTATTAACATGGTAATGCATATTAAACAGGGAAAGCAGGCATGCCAGGAAAGAAAATTTGGAGGCCAGGATTTGTATAACTAAAATAAAATTAGAAGTTGATGTTTATGAACGTTAATAGAAAAAGAGCTGATAAACATTAATTTTAACAGACTTAGTTTGCCAAACACAGACTTTAACTTGTGAAATCAAATTTCCCATTCCAAATTCTGTACTACGTATTAGTGTGCTTTTTAAATTTGTTTTTGTTTTGTTTTGTTTTTTATTTTAAATAAGCATGTACCTGAAACATAAGTGGCAAAAGAAAAGAAATCCTGTTTGGCCACATTCTTCTCTCCTTTTTGTCCCATAGCAGAAACTGCAAACCTTCAGTATAGCCCATTTCTGGCTTATTAACACTTGGGAAACTTCTTCTTTTTCCTAATGGTCTTGAGAGTTCCCCTCAAAGCAGAGCCTACCTTGACATCTTGTAGCTGGGTGTGAATGTCTTGGTGAGCTTTTCTCAACTGCCTGTTCTCTTCCCGTAAGTTATACAGGGATTCTGTTTGAAAGACATGAGATGCAGAAATTAAGCCCGGTCAGATTTAGACGCACAGAATGTTAGGGTTTGGAAGAGACCCCGAAAGAGCATCTAGTCTGACCCCCCCTGACAGAGCAGGATCACCTAGATTAGGTCACATACGAACACAAACAGGTGGGTTTGGAATGTCTCCAAAGAAGGAGACTCCACAACCTCCCTGGGCAGCCTGTTCCAGGCTCTGGCACCCTCACCACAAAAAAGTTTCTGCTTACGTTTCCATAGAACCTCTGATGTTCCAGCCTGCACCCATTGCCCACGTCCTGTCATTGGATGTCACTGAGAGGAGCCTGGCTCCATTCTCCTGACACTCGCCTTTTACATGTTTGATGAGGTCAGTACTCAATAATACTAAACACCAAAATTAAAACTACATAAAATCTTACATGGCTGGTATAGTAAAAATGGATCTGAGTAATTGTATGGTTTGCTTACATTGTGTCTCTCCCCAGCCCTACAAAAAGCTTTACGTTTTCAAGCAGAAAATTATAACATTTGCTTAAATTTTACATTAGTGCACCCAGTCTGCAACTGGAATTCTGCATCGCTGTTTGTGCTGAGGACTGCAGATGGCAAAATTCCTTACAGTAATCTAACCCTTTAAAAGGCAGAGGGGAAGCCGCCCTCTTCCCTCACATCGCAGCTGGCGTGTGAGAGTTTCACGTGGTAGGACTGAGCTATTCTTTTGGAAGAGGAGAGAGGCTTCCCACTTTTTCCATGATGTTGATGTGGAATATTACAGAGCGGACACAGGCGAGCTCTTGCCACACTCCAGGCTGCAATCCAGCTCAGCCCGAGAGCTGGCTGGGTGCCTTCCGTGAGGTGGAGCCACAGCAGAGCCCCTGCTGGCAAAACAACGTGCACACAAAACTGCAGACAGCTCCAAAACTACCTCATCTGTTAGCGACACAAGGCAGAAAGTGGCCAAAGGCCCTTGATGGGGAGAGCCCCCCCCCCCTTCTGTTCTACACAACTGTGTGGTCAGGATTGGAGAGGTCTGCAAACTGCAAAGGATCTCTTTATTAGGATCTATTTACTAGAGGATCTCTTTAATAGGAAACTGGATGCAACAAGTAAAAAAATACTTGATTATCCAAGTCTACAGGTGGAAGGGTTTTTCAGAGAAGCTGATCCATATAGAGAAAATGAGGTGTAAAATGCATATAAAGTCACTTCCTAAAGAGGCACAATAAAATCTCTGATAGAAGTGGCAAACATTCTTAGATTGCCTTTCAGTTACAAAAAAGATTAAAGGAGCAAACCTATTTTTCCAGGTTTATACAGATCCTAGAATTAAAAATGAAAGACTGGATAAACCAGCCTCTGACACTTGATGGGCTTTTAAATGCTGTGTTTCTTACTACTACTCTAATCTAGAGAGAAAAGCAACATTCACATAGGAATAGATCAAAAAGAGGCCACAGAAAATCATCAGTAAAATGTAACTTGCCCGGGGTCATAAGATGCACGAATGACCTGTTAGTGAGAACATGTCTCAGAGAACACAAAACACAATAAAAAATACACATTTTCACATGGGCAGCCAGGTACAGGTTACACATACCTTTCAGCTTAGAGATCTCCTGCTCTTTTTCCTGCTGCAGCTGTAAGTATCTCTCCTTGTGATCACTGAATGTTCTGCTAAACTCTTCTCCTTGTTTTCGGTGATCTTCCTCAAGGTCAGCATGCTGTTTCTTTAGCTCTTCGTGTTGACTCTGCAAATACCAGGTTGGGACAGTAGAACGGTTCTGTATCTGCATATCTGGCTAACATTGTCTTTAGCCATTTGTTAACTAAGTCCCTATGAATAGCAACTGCTCGTAACAAGAAGTTTATTATTCAAAGCATGCCTATTGCAGATCCTTTCAAACACCAAAGGATCTCTATGATGAGCAGTCTCTAGGGCTATGCCACCTCCCTCTGCAGTTGCCCTGTCCCATTGTGAGATGCTAAATGCATCTAAGAAAATCTTCCTGGGCCAAATTACTTGAATTCTGCTAAGTCAGCATTCTGCACAAGTGATCACGTTTGGTAAGATTAAATTACCCACTGGAAAGCCTGGCTAGGAAAAACTGTGGTATATCATCTCCTAAGGGTTCTGTTGTAAGAGGAAGGACCCCGTGGACATACTGACATTCTGGAGTGCAGTGCCAGAAGCCAGTGAGGCCACATCTCCCCGACAGGGCAGAATACCAGTGTCTCAAGAAACTGGCCATCTCAGTTACCCACCTTCAGCATCTGGTGTTGTACGCTCAGAGCGCTGTAGCGGCTGTTTGAGTCTTGCTGTAAAACGAAAAGACCAGCGTGAGACACGAGGATACTGCCACTCCTTGAACCCCTGGGTGCACGGGTATTTAGGAGTCGCAAGCCAAGGGACATTAACTCCCCAGGAAACAAATTAATCTCTCCACTTGCTTTGGAACACAGCAAGCGTATATACTTTGCACTTACTGCAGTGCCAGTGTGTTTTAACTTATGTTAGTCAGCTCACAAACTGCTCCCCAGTTCCAGTGTGAAGTAGCCATAAAATGCTAATTTACTCGCTTTATAAGGAGTTCTCTACAGGTTTCTGGGTCCTCTGCCAGCTACAGCTTTCCTTCTGGAACTTCAGATAGAAATCAAAGTTTCCTGATGTTTTTTTACTTTCCAGTTCAAAGACCACGTGTTAGAAAGTTGTCACTGTCCCTTTCCCTATGGACTAAGCTACAAAGAGATTCCTAATGCCATATTATTCCCCACCCCCCTTGCAAAATGGCAACATTACATTTGAATGATCAAAATAAAAGTAGGGGGATATTTTCTAAATTAATTTTCCAGCAGAATATTAGGATCCCCTATTACAACTCAAATAATTAGGACCTGCAGAGCACTTAATGCATGCAGAGGAGAAATTGAGTAAGCGCTCTTTCAGTTAGTATTTTGTAAAACCTCTTCCTTTGAACAATTACAATTGCAAAGCATTTCCTCATTCTTGCAACTCAAAATAGCATCAACTGTTAAAAACATGTACTGGGAATGACAACTTACCCTGCCTTTATTTAGTGTTTCTTGTGCTTCTAGTTTATAAACAAGAAAATCTACAACATAAAAGGGAAAAGGCTGATGAAAAGAGCCAGGAAGATTAGATAAATAACATAACCATTGTGTACGTAAATTCTCTTAAGAGCTGAATACTTAGGCAGTTACCATTTTCTAAAAGATCTTAAAAAAATATATATCTAGGGAGAATTTACCAAAATGCTGAAATTTTGACAAAATATTTTCAATAAAAAGTTGCATAAAATTGTTTTCCATTAAAAAAATATGTATCTTAGTGTGAGATATAGGGGGTACAGCCTATGGATGAACTCTCTCAGAAGAGGCCCAGTAGCATCACTCAAGAGGAAAAGGACATTTATAAATTGTGTATTCTTGTATTAGGATAAAAAAAAACCAACCACCAAACTTTAAAGCAGTGTGAAAGACTAGACTAACTTTAAATAAAACAATTTTTTCCCCTTTTGTTCCTTGATCCTCTTTGCAGGATATGAAAATCCCTGCTCAGCTCTGCCCAGTGATGGGACAGCTCTACACTAGATGGCACCAGAAAGCTATCGAGAACCGTGCCGCAAGAATTTCCTACATGTTCTTACTCTTTTCTGAAGTAGTTGTGCAAATTCAGTGGCCAAGTCCTCAGTTTTGGGCTCTGAAAACTGTAGTGAATTCAGAGCAACAAAAGACTCAAGAGAAAACTCAGAGGACCGTGTTTCAAGGGCAGACATGTAAGGAGTAGGATGTTTGCCACCATTCACCCCACACACCTACAACTGTCTTCATCAGGAAACGGTATGTAAGCATGTGTAAAAATACTGATTCCGAGTCTAATTTCACATTGATGAAATGCTGGAAAAGATCTTCCAGCCTGTTGGAACAGGATTTATAGGTGCCCGTATTCCACACATGCGTTAGGGTTACGTACACCGATATACAAACGTTCCCTGTGTTACTGTGCCACGCTGCAGTGATCTGTAAACAGTACTAAAAAGATGATTACTTTTAAAAAATTTTAGATTCAAACATGAAATTTAAAAAAAAAAAAAAAGGAATTACTAAAATGACCACCACAGATCTGCCAAGGTGGTCCTGTTCATGTGCTAGAGATTGGTAATGTGTTTAAAACGAGACAAAAAACATCTGAAGTTACTATCTAAAATAATCCAGTTATCTTAAATGTCAAAGTCAAAAGCACATTTTTACCTTCTTTCGCTTTCTTATGGTCAAGCCTTTCCTTTTGTAATGACTTTTCTAATCTTGACCTGTGCTCATATACAACTGAAAAGAGAAATTTTAAGAGAAATTTTGTACACAATTCATTTGAAAAGGAATCCAGACAAAACCCACCCCCTGCCCGCAGCGCACCCAGAGAGCATTGGCACAGGATGGAGCAGGAAAATACAAGTGGAATGAGGTCATAGGATAAAGGACTGTTTGTAGCATCAGGGACAGTAACTTTTTTTTTGTTGTTTTTCTTTTTTGCAGCCTTCTTGATCCTGAATTCTGAGTTATTTCCATTGCATAAACATGGAGCTTGATAAGTGATTTGTTTACGGAGATGCGCTGCTATGGCAGATCTACATGAAAGCCACCAAAGCCTCTTTCCTTCTCAGGTAGGAACCTTTTCCCACGCTTTCCTCTCTCCTGCCTTGTTTGTAAAAAGATGAGGAAATAAGACCGGACAACCCTCCTGCCAGAGTAAATCCTTGCAGCAAAGCAACTGTCACAACGAGCAACGAGAGATGCACAAGAGCCGGGTGGTTTGACAAAGTGCAGTACAACACCAGACAGGCTTTTTAGGCTAAGGCATGGACAACCTGAGATCCACTCCTAAATTATTCCAAAATATTGGACAACTCAGTTTTCTGCAACCTTCTTTTTTTTGTAAAGCCTGGATAACCATTTCCTTTGACACCGCAGTGCTGTTGAAGACCCACAGACTGCGCAAAGGAAATGCTTGGGTAGAATGTCCTGCTGAAGTACCCTCTACTCACAACAGCCAGGTAATCTAAGGAGGATTTGTGGGGTTTTGAGGGTATTTTTCCACCCCCCAGCTAAGGAGATAAGGCAGGAAGAACAAAAGAAATCATCTGAAGGGCTATGATGCTTCAGCACAAAGCTAACTGGATGCTTGTCTGTAAATCTAGGGCATCAGAAATGGCTCATCAGGGAATCATTTCAGTTTGAGAGTAAAATTTAATGTTCACTGATTTTTAAATCCATTTAGGCCTTTTCTTTAATTGAGTCTAAATACCCATGTGATAGTCTGGAGATGAAGGAAGAAGTGGTCTGTGTACAGAGCTTCAGCCAAAAAGCAGCAAGCTGAGCACTCATAGCAAAACCCACACCATCCTCAGCAGAGCCGGTAGCGGCAGTTGTGCAGTACGCCGTGAGCGGGGGTTTGGGGAAAGATGCTCTGACATCTTTGCCAAACTCTACATGCCCTTTGAGTTGACACTGCTACCAGAAGAGGTGGTTCTGCTTGTACTGTGCTTGCTGTTATACTGTCCTTCCCTTTGCTCTCACTGCTATGGGTGATGGGACAGCAGGACAAATGTAACAACTTCTGGTGACAATGCTGGCCTGTACAGTTTTTAAGAGAGCAGCAGTGAGAACCAGGAGAGGTTTAGGTTGGATATTATGAAAATTTTCTTCTCCAAAAGGGTTGACAAGTCCTGGCCCAGGCTTCCCAGGGGAGTGATAAATCCCCCATCCTTAGAGGGGTTTAAAAGCCGTGTAGATGTGGTGCTGAGGGACATGGATTAGTGGTGACCTGGCAGTGCTAGTTAACAGACTCAGTGATCTTAACGGTCTCTTCCAACCAGAATGAGCCTATGAACTAGGACTGGAAGTGACCTGGAACACTAGGTGGGACAGACCACTCCAACTTTGATCAGAGAGGGCAGAGAAAAGCTTCCTCTGGACTGTTTTTACAGTATGACAACCACTTTTGGTCATATCAACGGTCCAACAGACCAGCTGTGCCCTGTCTCATGATGTGATGAGCAGATGCCCAGTAGAGAATGCACACAGCTTACAGTATTGTCTCCCACCAATTTAAGACTCCCGAAGACTGGCTGAGGTGGCCACAGGCCCTTTGCGTACACCATTCCAAAAAGGAATTTAATTGTATGTATTTGTCCAATCGTTTCTTATACCCATGTGTACGTAGGACGTCCGATATCCTCTGACAGAGATCCACCACTGAGCCGCCAGTAAAGCAACATTTCCTTCAGCTTGTTTTGAACATCCACTTTTGGGTGTCTCTTACAAACGATGGGGCACATCAGTCCCAATTTCCCCTTTCCTCCCACTCACGAGACCAAAGAATCATTATCTGCAACAGCTCACCAAACTATTAATTAAAAGTCCTGCAAACAGACAATTATATTTGCTCAAGCTCAGTTTAACACAAGTACCTTTCACTGACCAAATTATAGTTTGCACTCTTCTAAAGAATTATTAATTTGTTTTAATGGAATATGATTTTTTTCCTTCAGAACTAGAAACTCATTTTCTGAGAATTAAACCATTGGTGAATGTAAGCCCTCAATAGGAAGCATCAAATAAAGATCTGTATCTTGGCAGCCACAGAAAACTCTTCCTGCACCTTAAAACGTGTTCTTAATTCCACCAAGGTGCACTCTGCAGGCTCTTCAGCTACTGGCTTATCTATAAGTGGTTTTGTTTTGGCTTCAAAGCTGGTTTGCTAATCAATCCTTGTCATTTATCTCTGCTTTGCTATTTATCTTCTCAAGTGAAGGACATCAGCCACGATGAACTAATGTATCAACACCCTCTGCAACCAAACAAGCAGGTAATGAATATTCACAGTCACCAGCAAGTAAGCTTTCAGAGAAGGGAAAAACCCAGCCAGAAGCACTACAGTCATCGTTCATCCAGCCACCAAAGACTGTGAATGCCGGGTTACAGCACAAAAAGGAACAGCAGTTGTAGCATAGCAACTTGGGAGAGAAATGGAAATCCAAAATGGGTTTCGCCTCCCATGCAATCAAGGGTGGAAATGCACTTTTTTGGCAACCAGACTAAACCACAAACGGATTCAGAGGTCACATTTTCCATTTCACTTCTCTGTCTGCAAGCAGACCTCCCTCAGATCCTCTCTCAGTGTTGCAAGGAACATAGGGGAGGAAACTTTGCACAGCAAACACATAAGGGCAGGAAGAAAGGAGAAAGGGGATGCAGTAGTTTGGGTTTCAGGGCCCAGGGTGCTCTGTATCTTTCACAGCTCATGGTACCTCTGCTGCACTTTGGCTTTCCCATCTCCACCCTGCACTTCAATGTAATGTCTCTACCTGCCTCCCAGGTAGTGCATCCTCACTGCTACCTCTCTGTAATACTGGAACGGAGCTGGCAACATCTTAACACTGCCCTTCAGATGGACAAAAAGGGCTGAGAAATACTTGCTCCTACACCTCTCCCCTTCTAGTTCATCTTCTGCTCGGTTCAGCCATAGTTTTCTCTGATAACAGTCCATAACGTGCAACGTAATGAAGATTTGGATTCAGAATAATCATTAAGAAAGCATGGTTTCCATGTGTCCTCGCTTGCTCTTTTGAGAACTAGGTTGCAGTCAGATATTTTAAGTACCTATGGATGTGTATCTCCCATAAACAAATCATTCTCACCAGTCAGGAACTTCCTAGGCAAGAACAGTGCAAATGACAAGGCTCTTGCACTACAGGAGGGGATTGCTCCTGCTTCACTGCCAGCCTGGATATACCTGACCAAGACTCTCAAAAAAACTAAATACACTGAAACCCATGTTTTCTGTTACAGGTTTCCCACCTGAAAGGTAGAACCCAACAAATTCCTACTGGTATGATGCACCAACAAGCCACTTCACAAATAATTTTTTCCTATGATATTCATAATTTTGTACTTATCTTTGCACAAATAAGCCAACTTTGTTTCTATAATATATTTAATAAAATGGAATTAAAAAAAAAAAGGAGGTGGGGGGGAACATGGTCACCTAATGACTAATATGCACTATTCCAAAACTGCAGTCACTGCAGGTTTTAAATAACTCACAGAGAGGTGACCCAGCTTCAAAGAGCAGAGCCCAGTTCTGTAACTGGAACCATCACAGCCAGTTAAAACACCTTCTGCCTTCACCAATGAAATATTTAACAGCTCCTGAATTGATCCCCATTAAATCAAGTCCTTGATTTAAGATCTTCCTCATACAGAAAAGAAAGTGGAGGAGAAGGGGGAGGGAGGGTGTGATCCTTTATAGGTTCTCAGAAGATTACACCACTTTGACCATTGCTGAACATTAATTGCCACAGAGGAGTCAAGCGACATGATGAAAGCAAACTAATTTAACAGTCATGGTTATTTCCCTTATCTTTGCTTTGCACCTCGAAGCAGTAAAAATATCATTAAGCAAAAGAAGCCATTATTGTATATATTTAAAAGAAAGTATTTCCTATTTTACATCCTCAGCAATTTTGCAGCTGTGTTACTTTGGTATTTTAGTCTGTCAGAAGCACGATTGCACAGTCTAAAATAGCCCAGCTCCCATTATCTTACACACTGGAAAATTAAGATTACACTGGGATTTAAATATACATGATGCAAGAAATTTTATTCATGTCAATGTTATTGTTTCTTATGCAATTCTGCAATCTTCCTCTGAGCTTACAGTAATACCTTTCATTTAAAACCAGCAGATTTCAGTAGTCTTGGCAACATTTGATGTTATTTTCTCTCAGACTGTGGCAGAGTTCAACTGAACCAGCAGCGTGTGGAAAGCCACACTGGCACTTTTGTAGTACCGCTTACGAAGGTCTCCAGAACATAGACTTGTTATAAAAATACAGTTAATTTCCAATTCTTGTCACTCTGAAGAGAACTATTTAAAATGTGAAGCCATGCAAATCGCTTTTCTGATGAGAGTAAAGCATCTCCATGAGCCAGGGAGGAATCCCTTCACTATGGGATGTAGCAGAGATCTTCTAATCCAATGACAATAATTAAAATTTTAATCTCAAAGATAGTTCTAGACCCATCTGATGCTAACATCTCATGCTGGGAGAGCATGTTATTACCACAGCAAAACCTGCTCCCCAAGCTTCCAGCTCTGTATTTGATTAAGTCAGTCAATCCGCGTTCAAACCAGGAGATCCACTATTTCATTACTGATAATCTTATCAGAAAAAGATTATCAAAGTGCGTGTGAAGTATCAGGATTCCCCAGCACAGTACAGCCCATACTGGCCACAGGATGCACTCCATCTATTTCAAAGACTCTCAATGGAAAGTTTAGCAATAAATAGATATTCCAGTGATGCTGCAGACAACTAAGAACCAACGAAAGTATTCCCACAATAAAGACTAGGAAAACTGTGATTTAAATAGAGCGCAAGCAAACAACATTACAGAAACCATGTATCTATGATACATCGAACAAAATACTGAAACTATTGCCTGTTTTATGCCCTCGAAGATTTCCATTTTAAATTTATACACAAAAAAAAAGGATAGAAATAGAAGCGAAGATAAATGGGAAACTAATTGTTTGCAAAACAAGCCTTTTTTCTGTCTTAATTATGGAACGGTTTTGCGTACAGGCAGGGATGGATTGCTCTCAGTTTGCTCACTGAAAACCACAATGAGCACTGCAGGCAGTGTGACAATTACTTTTACTTTAAAACAAACTCCTACAGTTTTCAGTTTACCCTCATGATGAACAATCAAGTAATAACCTTGTCAAATTCCAGCCAGTCACTGCAAAAGAGCAGAATCCTCCCAGCAAACTCAGCCATGCATTGGCAGTTCTTACAAGTGACCACTGCTTTGTCTGAAGCCTCTACTTATTTATTTTGCTCAAAGTATTAATAATTTTAAGAGGTAAGTTTGTATTTGGGTCTTCACACACAGGGGTTTTGTAGTGTCTGTCGTAGGCCTACTGCTGATTTCAGCTGCATGAGGAGAAAGAGTTAACATCTACTGCTTTCAAAGATCCTGCACCAGAAATAACCTATCAGTTAAAATAAACTTGTTCCCCTAACCTAGTCAGGACTCCAGTAAGAAACTAGAACTGGAGAATGGCACTTGAGCAAAGGATAGAGATTTGGGGTTGACCAGCTTGAGTGCAGGCAACTGGCTGCACACAAGAGCAACATCCCACCAGGCCGTGCTCCCAAAGCAGGGTGGTTCTACACAACTGAGATGCACCACTGTGACTAGAACACCTCCACTAGAACACAACTGTGACTAGAACACCTCCACGCAGAGCTCGAGATGGACGCTGATCAAGTGCCTGCACTTCGGTCAAAGTTTAGCCATAAACCAGATTAAGAGCTAACCAAAGACAACAGAGAACTGACTACATGCATTCTTACATAACTTTTTCAATCACAGAATCATTCTGGTTGGAAGAGACCTTCAAGATCATCAAGTCCAACATTAACCCAGCACTACCAAGTCACCCCTAAACCATGCCCCTCAGCACCACACCTTCGTGGCTTTGAAACCCCTCCAGGGATGGGGACTCCACCACTGTCCTGGGCAGCCTGGGCCAGGCCTTGACAACCCTTGAGGGGAAGAAATTTTTCTGTATGTCCAACCTAAACCTCCCCTGGCACAACTTGAGGCCATTTCCTCTTGTCTGTCACTTTTTACCTGGGAGAAGAGACCGACCCCATCTGGCTCCAACCTCCCTTCAGGTAAGTGTAGAGAGTGAGAAGGTCTCCCCTGAGCCTCCTTTTCTCCAGGCTCAGCAACCCCAGGTCCCTCAGCTGGTCTTCACGAGGCTTGTGCTCTAGACCCTTCCACAGCTTTGTTGCCCTTCTTCAAACCCTGGAATTTTTCTGGCCGAGTTGGAATATATTTGAAAAAAAGCAACAAACCAAACAATGAAAAAAGAATAGTTTGGGACTTAGCTGTACCTTGTTAACAGACATGACACTGAGTGTTGAGAATCCATTAAAGCTCACGGCTGACTCCTTAACTAAAGCTGTGAGATCCTGCTTTTGGCTCTGCAAACTCCAACTCAGTCCCTGGTGTCTTGCCTAGGACAAGACAGATCACTGACGCTCATTACAAAACATGCCTTCTGTCAAGGGGGTTTCCCACACTAACATTGCAGAGCTTGGTAAAAGATTAGACAAGGTATCAGAGCTAATCATGGAAGAACTTTAAAAAGCTCTGGAATGTGGGGAGAGTTCAGATAAGCGTATAAGAAAATTCACATGCTTATCAAAACTTCTGCCTTGCATCCTCAAAAAGAAAAGAGGAAATCTGAAGCACAGTGTAGAGAAGTGTTGCAGAACTTCAAAGTTTTGCTTTGACTGCAGTACTGGAAATGGGAGAATGCTGGGGAATTTGGGACATTAATACAGGTCACCCCAGAAACATGTTATTATATTTCTAAGAAACAGTTGTGGCCTCTATTCAGTTATAAGGATGACATGATAATTAATTTCTAAACTGCAGTAAACATTTAATGGAATCCTTCTACTCTGCCCTGCCTCATGTACTCCCTTTCTTAGAAGTCAATAAACACCTCTAGGAAACAACAGAAATAAAACCAAATTGCAAGTTATGTTGAGATATGGGGAGGTATTTATCATGTTGAAGCAATAAACTGTAATAGCTGCTGCTATTATATCAATTGTATTGAGAAGGGGTATTAAATGTGAATAAATATTTACTTCCCAACAGTTAGGCTTCAGAGATGACTTCAGGAAAGACATCACATTTCCCATCCCAGAAAAGATTTCTTCCAGCCTTTGATGCCACCCACAGTTATGACATGCTGGGTCAGATTAGCATCTCACCTTGCATATGATGTATTCCATACATCTGGCTATCCTAAAGTTTTTTTGTCGTGTTTTTTTTTTTTTTCATTTAAGTGATGAGAAATGGAAATAGTTCAAACAAAAACTAGGTAGTGGTTTTAAATTTAAATTCCTAAGATAAATTTATTTACTTCTAAAACAATTCCATTCTCTTTCCTTTTTAGGATTTTCTTCTCTCTGTTCCTTTGCCATTTTTGTCATGACACACCAGTTCACTTTGAAGAGGACACACAAACATTCAGAAGAGCTGAAGAGACAATGGTTTCCTTCTCACATCGTCTATGGAAATCTGGATCTGCTCAACTCTCAGCTCCAGGAAACAAGGGTCTGTTGTTTTTCTCAAAAATAATTGTAGACTTTTTTTGTTTGGTTGGGGTGTTTTGGTCTTGTTCATTTGTTTTAATGGAGAACTCTAGTGACTCTATCTGCAGGGTGTTAGGACCTATATGAACATTCAGAAATTAGTGCAAAGCCGACACTGAAGAAAACCAGTGTAATCTACATCTGCACGCGTTGGTTTAAACGTCTCTCTCAACTAAGGTGTACATTTGCATTTTTATCGCAATGGAATACGGCAAACCCTGATGTACCAGCTACAGTTATCATCTTACAAAACCACTAAACTGCTTCCTTAAATTAGTTCTTGAGAGCTCTAACACAAGGGACTTGGAGGCAGCTCTGGTTGTATGTTTCAGAGAGCTGCATTAAGAAAACAATAGTCTGAGTTAGTAGTTGATAAAACGTTTATTTTTTTGGTAAGGGATAATCACTGTCAAACCTCAAAACATTCATCTGAGTATGACAGATTAACTGCAACATGAGAAACAGTGTTGTTCGGGGTGGTGGTGTAGACAGAGCAACTTGCTTATCGTGCCCTTCAGGAGCACAAGCAAGCTGTGCTTCTCTCAGCATCTCTGTAATTAAGCCCTGGAAACGGCTGCCAAACTCAGGGATCTGAGTGAACTCAGGAAAATAAGGGAGTAGACTAATTTCAGATACCTTAGAGGGTTAAAAGAACCCAAAAAAACACAGGGAAAGAGGTGATGCAATTGTAGCTTCTTTTATTTCTTAATCAATGATACGTAATAGGAAATCTTGGGAAGTTTGTTTTATGATCACCAGAAAAAGATCCAAATTGCATCCAGCTCAGAAGACCCTTTTCAAAACAAGGAGCAGCATCTGAAGAGGCTGAATTCCTTAAGTGCTTACCTCAGGTTCCAACATGACTAGAAATTCATACCCCTGAACCCTAAAGATCCCATGAAAAATCACCCAACAAAAGATTCTGCCTTAATTAGTTGTTCTGTATGGTTCATTTTTTCTGCAATCTGAATTATCTGGCTTTTGTTGCTATTAAATCTCAAAACAGCATCTGTCAGCAGGACAGACTTAATTACTTTTTCTATGCAAGGATCCTGTTCTAAAATGAGCAAAGTGAACTCTACTAGCCACAAACTGCTAACGATATCCTCGCTGCTATATAGGAGATGCTGTAACGTGCACTCAAGCCTCAGCGTGTGGAAGCCTTACTCACAGAGCCACCCCACCCAGATACACCGGCTGACAAGCCTGGAGCCTGCCCAGTAAAACAACCTGCCCAATGAGAGTGTGAATCTGGAACATCATATTTAAGGATTCAATCATCTTCGCTCATGTACAGAGTAAGAAAGTAATTCCACTCTGTTGTTTAGACTTTGGTTTTTAACAGTAAGGCAACAACCTTAACAGTCACCCCAGGAGCACATAACTCTCGAAAATTAAAGTACTGTCAGTACAACTGTGAAGTCTCAACCACCCTGAGACCCTTCTCACATCACGCGCTTGGCACAGCCAGAGACTGTTTAAACTACGCTGCTGATGGCAGCATTTCTGGCTCAGCTTAACAGCTGCAGTTATCAGATCATGACCGTGGCCGTTTCATCCTGCACTTCTCTACTGGTCTCCCTGCAACAAAGCAGGTATTTTAGGTGATGTCAAACATCATGTCTGACAGCATGTGATAGAAGATGACTGTCCAAGAAGCCAGAATGCAAACTCACTGAAGCATCTACTCCTTTTGCCTCCCTCCTCCTCTCCCAGCTCTGAAGTGTTTGTAAACCCAGACAGATCGATCACTCACAAGCTTTAAAAGGCTTAAATCATCACCAGTAACAAATAATTTCAGGATATTGGCTCTCACGGGCATCAGTTTGTCAGCTATCAGACCCAGTGTCAAATCAGGGAGAGGGAACAACAAAATTCAGGAAACAAACCCACCCTATTACCTCATGCCACTTAATATTCCCTCAGACTCTGCACCCTGTGATCTTCGGCCCAGAGCCCAGTTTAACTGCAAAGGTAACACTGCAGCACTGGTAGGAATTTATCCTGAAGTGTTACGTCTACAAGGGTATCAGGGCACAGATTACAGCAATGAAAAAAACAAAACAACCAAAAAATATGGACGCTTTCTCCATTTATCTTTCCAGTCACAGAATTCAGCTGCAGGGACTCTCTCTATGGACCTGAAAGCAACAAACCAGCTCCCCGAGTTAACTGAAGCAAACAAAGCTCTATCAGCCTTTCTGTACCGGGATTATGGAGAAAACTTGCTAATTACAGAAAACCTGAGAGCTTCAGGTTGAGCTGCAAACCAGACATATATCTATCTAAATGCGTTTTATCTGTACATACCAGTACATACAAATGTATATATGAATATTCTTTTACAGCATCTTCCATTCTAAGATGCTGCACATGATTTCAAATGTTTCAGGTGTTTTAAGTATTTAGAGCTTCAAATACCCAGTGGAAAATGTAAATGGAAATACCAAAGATTTGTAGATGAGGTTACAAACCAAAACTTGCCATTTCAGGCAGCAGAATCAGGGATGCTGGATTGGCCACTTCATGCAGGCCTGTACTTGGGGTTGAAGTACACCTGTGTGCCAAGAGCACACAAAGAACTAACCTCTGCTGGTACAGTGCTACCACAGATTTTCTGATCTCAGAGTGACAAAAGACCATCAAAATAAATGTCGTAGTGTTACATGCAATCAGCAATTAATAGGAATGACAGGAATTCAGGCTGCTGTTATTATGGAGAACAACCAAACCATACAGGAGCTGTGTAGACGTAGCTCTACTTCAGTGACACACGTGAAAAATAAGCCAGCAAAAGGTACTGTTAGTTCTTATAGAATCATGGAATTGTTTTGGTTGGAATAGACCTTTAGGATCCAAGTCCAACTGTTAAGCCAGAACTGTCAGGTCACCACTAAACCATGTCCCTCAGCACCACATCTACACTGCTTTTAAATCCCTCCAAGGATAGGGACTTCATTTCCCTGGGCAGCCTATTCCAGGGCTTGACAAACCTTTTGGTTAAGAAATTTTTCTTATTATCCAACCTAAACCTGAGGCCGCTTCCTTATGTCCTATCGCTTGTTCCTTGGGAACTCCAACCTCCTTTCAGAGAGCTGTGGAGAGCGAGGTGGTCTCCCCCAAGCCTCCTTTTCTCCAGGCTCAACAATCCCAGGTACCTCAGCCACTCCTCACAAGACTTGTGCTCTAGACCCTTCCCCAGCTTTGTTGCCTGCCTTTGGACATGCCCCTATCTCTGCCAATTTAAGGTACAAGTTGAAATAGAGCACTATAGAAGAGGGGCAAGACAGTGAAGTACAGTACATGTGCTTCACTAAGAACAGCTTTGGCATCTACATGGTTAGCACACAGACAGACATAATAAACATTAACCACTGCAATTACACAGAACTAGGATCTAGCACCACGATGCATTATGCAAGTCTCTATACATAGAGCTGCTATAGATCTGATCAGCTTCTAGCAGGTCACCTCCAAGGAGGCACCTTGCTTTAAGACAAATGGCACGACAGGCACAGAGGAATTCCACATCTGCTTTTCAGCTGGATCAGAGAATCCACACCTTGCCTACAGCAGGGCAAAGTCTGAACACTCAAGTCCCTGCTGGGTTGGCTCCCAAGATTACAGTACAGTCTCAGACTGCACGGAGATTGCCTGAAGCCATCAGATACGTTAGGACTCTAGGAGAAAAGCAGGAAAAATAAGGTAGTAAAAAGCACTAAATGTAGGGTGTTATTAGGATTAGGGATTAAAACAGATTTAGCAGATTAAAATAGTACACAAGGGGTTACTTAATACCCAGAGGATGAAAAGACGAAAGCTGTAAGGGCTAAAAAGACATTAGTAGATAGATTCAATCTTGAAGGACAGGTACAATCAGGTTCATCTACAGCTGTCAACGCATTTCTGTTCTAGCAGCTGAAACCTGTTCCTATATGGCCAATAGCTTAAGACTTATTTTGATGCATCTTTGTAGGAGGCAAAGAGTGTCAAGTTTTGTTTTTAGCCTTTTAAGAAATACTAAATAAGATTATCTTCATGTTTCAGACATATAATGCTCAGAGAATGAGATTTAAAAATAATCAGCTTACTGGGAAGATCGGCTTCTCTATGAGAGACCTTACAGATAACAGTAACTTTAGGTTTTCTTAGCAGGCAAGAAATTCTGTCTCCTCTCTAAATTTTGCCTCCAGTGTTCCCTTTCCGGGTTATAAAAGCAGTCCTACTTTCTCCATGCCCATCAGAACTTTGTTAAAGTGATAAAAATGCCAAAGTTTGACATACTTTTTTTTTTTCCTGAGAAATTTAACTTTCATATACAAAATCTTCCACAACATAAGTGGTCTAAAGTGGGTGAGCTTAAGATCCCAGCCTCTCCAAACCAGTTATTCTTATGGCATTCCCCAAGCCTGCCATCCTTTCCAGTCACACCCTGCTCTTATTTCAAGAGGCATAAATGAGGAGCTGAAGCTGCAAACCTCAGAAAAAGCAGAATTCCCTACATCAATGGTCAGATGCAGCCCTCTTTGGATCAGGAGCATGGATTCAACTACTTGGGCACCTCTTCCCTCACCATTTTCCAGTGATCTACACATTCTGCGCTGGTAGATGAGAGCAATTCTCCCACATATACGGAAGACTTACCCTGTTTCATGCACTGTTTCAGCAAAACAAGGCAATGAAAATGATAAAAATCTAAGACAACTGGTTTTTCAAGCAAAAACAGAAAGTGATGCTCAGTCGGGCACAAAGAATTGACAAGTACCAAAAAGAAGGTTCTTATTACCTCCACAGAGGGAAATCCCTACAAATCTGTGCAGAGAGAGAAAAATAGTAGAGGAGCCAGTAGGAAGTGAAGGGAGGCTGCACTCTGAGCTACATCTGAGGATCCTTCTTAAGACTTGTAGCAGACCAAAATGCATTCAGGTCAAAACCTGTGCCTTTATCGATAAACTTAAGAGTTACCCACAATCCTTAAGCACATCACAAACTGACTCAAGTTTCACCCAGAAGCCCTGACTGTTCTTCTGTGGACAATCAGGAAAGGAACTGTCTTCACAGACGCCAACAGGCACAATAAAACCCAACCAAATTTCAGAAACCAAGTAATATTTCACTGTCTTCCAACCATTTAAATCCAGTCCTTCCCCCACTGCCATTTACAGCAGTAAAAGCCTACCGATAAAATGGTCGTTCAGGAAGTAAAAGTCCAAAGTTCAGTTGCCTCCTCAATTTATAATAAGCTTTGAAGTCTTATTTTATCACACAGAAGAGAGCTGTAAGCACTAAGAAATCAGCCACTGTTGATGCAGCACCCCCTTTTCCTCCTGCCAATGCTATGTCAGTGACCTTGCACTTTAATTGGTTCCTGTTGAAAAGATTTCAGGAGTGCTCTCATCACATTTCAGGCCCCAAAGTTATCTCTAGAACAGTACCTATAAAAAAACGATTACGCTGCATGGAAAAGTTGCACCACTTTAGTAGTGATACATTTTATTGTTCCCATAAAAGAACTAACAACATGAGAAGTTATTGTTTGAGTTAAGGACAGCAGAGATGCAGCCTAGATATTCTTAGAGGGCTTTTTAGCTTGGCAACAGAAACATTGTTGATTTTAAATCCAGGCCATTTAAAATCAAAAGTTCAAAGTGCAGTCAGATATGGCACCTGCAAACACACGATCTTCTGTCAGCATAATGTGGTGTTTCAAAGTCTGTTTAAATAAAACTCCTGCCTCTCGTTCCATATCAAAGAGTTAAATAGGAAAGGTTCAGAAATGGTTTTGGTGTTGTGCATCTCCAGTTAGCATGGGGCTTGTGGATCTCAAAGTGAAACATAGAAACATGGAAATGTCTGGGTTGTAAGGGACCTCTAGAGCTCATCTAGTCCAACCCCCCTGCTGAGAGCAGGGACATCCACAACTAGAGCAATAGAAAGGGAGTTGAGCACAGGCACAGGTTCTGAATTCTCTATGCCCTCCTCACCAATATACTCCTACTGCAAAAATCCAAGTGACTATACAGGGCAGGCGTGCCAGAAAGAGTTGTTAAACGTACAGGGAAAGACGGGGAAGAAAAGTTTATTTCTAGCTCACTAGGCCCAAATCCTTTGAAATCCTTGGACAGAGAGTTTCTGTTTACTTCAGTGGGAGACCAGTCACCTAATGCTTGCTGCTGTGTTTAGTAGGTCTCTGGATTCTCAACCTCACCCTCTTTTAGGTATATCAGCTATTGACATAATACAGGGAAATTTAAAGAACCAATTTTATTGTTATATTTTTTCTTTGTATTGTGTGAATTAATTGCTAGTAATTATTTTTTAAACAAAGTTCACTACTACTATACTAGGCACAGATATGATCTCCTGCTTAACAGGCTTGATACAGCAGCACGGGTCCTAGAACCATGTGCATTTATTGTGTTGATAATCAAATGTGTTAATATTCTCACATTCTGGTCCCTATTTTACATTTCTCATCGATAGATTGAGACAAGAAAGAGAATAATTACATAAATTGCAGAGCTGCTATCACATGTATCAATGAGTAGCTGCCTGCTGCTTCCATGAACCTTGCTTGGAGAGATGATGGCTACTAAATAAGAATTCAGATGTGGAAAGCTTAAACTGAACAGTCCAGACCCGATATATCTGATCAAGAGAATAGCTCCTCTCTGTTAGGATCAAGTCTGATGCAAGTTCATCACTGGAATAGCCAAAGCAACAGAAAAAGCTAACTTGTTGAATGTTAGCTCGAGAACAAGATGCTCCTGTGTCCTCTTCAGATGCTGTTGGCAAATATACAGACTAGCAAAAGTAGCCTGTTAGCCATCGGCCACATACTCCCAGCCAAATATTTACACCTTCTTCATTACTAAAATGAAGGTTTCTGTCAAATTTTTACCTGGAAATGGCCTGAAATTGAAATATTAAGTATAAGCCAAATTTTGTGCTCTCTGAATAAAAACTGTGTGCTTCTAGGCAGGCTTTTTGCCTGCTTCCACAGGGAGAAGTGTGGTCGAAGATCACCCTGAAGATAGGTATCATGGCAGTTGCTAGAGCAGACCACTCCTTGTTTTATACAATTTTGAGAAATAAAACTTTTTTAAAAGAGTTTTGAAAGCTGGCTCTGGCCATTGTATATGCTGACCTGATAACCTTGCACTTGACAATTAGAGAGGTGCTGAGGTCTACACACCCGAGAGCACTGGTGCTTCAGGCGTCTATCTGCTGCTTTGCATCTGGTTTCTGGACCTGCAGATGTCAGACATCAGCATTTTTTTCATCTTCAAGCACAAGATGCCAACACTCAGTGCATCCTTAAACCAAGATACACAAGGATCGATACTGATGCAGTAGCTTTAAACCAAGATATTCAAAGCCATTCCAAAAGTAACAGAATAGCCTTATCCAAATAAGTTATTTGAACTTTTCTTTCAAATTACTTAAAAAAAAAAAAAAGCTTTATTAGAATAGTCTACCTTCCTGGAGGTATTTTAAGGTTTGTGTACCCAGGAACTGCAGCCTTGCATTCTTGCAGCTGAATGTTCTCTTAGCAGTATAAAATTAATACCTCTACAACAACACAGAAGGGCACAGAAGTCCTGGAACTGGACGTGATCTGTACCGTTAGACGAGCAGCAGGCAGCACACCTGCCTTGGCCGTTCCTCACAGCAACTGCTCAGTGATGGGCAGTCCTTTGGGAATAACAGTCCCTCCCTCCACAAGATATGTGGGAGTGAGGGGGAATGAGAGCTCCCTAGGAACCAAAAAACTGATGCTAACTTCAGCAGGGCTGGGTCCTACCTGCGGTTAGACACCAAAACCCCACAGGCTGGAGGGAGAGGAGGGAAGTAAGCGCATCAGAAGCAAAACTTTGTGAGAGGTTGGACAGCTGGAGCCCAGACTTCCCCAGAAGAAGAAGAGAGGGAGAAGGAGGTTTATTCTGAAAGCCTTAGGAAAGAGGCTCCTGCCGAGGTAAGTACCTTGTAACTGAGCCGAGAGGGACTCTTGGTGCTGCTGGTACTTGAGCGCCGTGGCCTCAGCCCTTCTCAGCTGGCCCTGCAGCTCGTAGTAGAGCATCGCCCCGTAGAGGAAGCCGAACACCACAGTCAAGAGCAGGAGGGTCTGGAAAATCCGCTTCTGTTTTCGGGAGCACATCCCGTTGCCCATGTCCCCAGC
>JANHFX010028335.1:0-12958 GCA_027560015.1 Chloroceryle amazona
TCAAGGGTTGTTTCCCAGGGTATGCTCTGGACTAGACTTCTGAATAGGTCAAAATCTGCCCTCCGGAAGTCCAGCGTTTTGTCCCTTTTCATTCTAATTTGCCTTTCCAGATCGTAACCAGGGATATAACACTGAGAGACAGAAGGCTTTATTTTTACCACTTTAACCTTAAGCAGGTGTTGACAATTCAAATAACAACCGCAAAAAAAAAAAAAAAAAACAAACAACAAAACACACACACAAAAAAAACCAAAACAAAACAAACAAACAACAAAAAAACAAACAAACAAAAAAAAACCAAACCAAAACAAAAAAAAAAACCACAAACCACAACACACAAAAAAAACACAACCAAAAAACAACAAACCACACCAAAACACACAAACTTCTGAAGCCTCAAATATTAACAGATTTCACCTCAGGCTTCAGACTTCATTTGAAATCCATATTAGAGCTTTTATTGCAGAATCAGCTTGAATGCATGTGTCAACCCAAGCAGCTCAAATTCTGTTCTGTCCACAAAACCCACCACAAAGATGCCTTTGCACATCCCCATAGGAGTAATCAGGAGCACAGTTTGGCCTCATGTGTCTTAATTCATCCCTTAATTATCCTCTGACTTGTCACTCGGGAGTTTCTATCAGGTTGTTCCCAAAATCCTCTGTGTATTTGGAAGCCTGGCAGTAAGCAAGATAAATTTTCTAGACAGTGTCTTAATTTCTCAACCACTGAATATGCATTGTTTTTCAGGACCAAACCCATTAGTGCCTGGAGACCCATTTATTTCCCACAGAAAAAAAACTTCAGACAGGGCTCTGACTGACAATGCTCAAGCTCTATTTTTCCAAATCGTCTCTGGTAACCTCATGAACAGCAGCTTTCATGTGTATGAGATATCCATTAAAGGAGACTTTCCCTCTAAAGTCTTTACAAACACTCAGCACTCAATAAAATAACTGCATTCAAGATATTAGCCTTTAAATATTAGCTAGCTTTGCCCATAGAACAATATAAACAGCTGCAGTAAAGTATTTCTTTTTTATTTTCTCAGTGTTTTTTTTTCCTCATTTTTTTTCAGCTATTTTCATACAACTCATTTATCTCACAAAACCCTACTACTGAAAAAAAGATGCAAGTATCCTTTTTAGCGGGATAGAATAATGCTATAATCACATTTTACTGCTCTGCAATTAAACTACAAGTTTTGTGACTTAATATGTAATTATTCTTTACTGAAAATTTATCAGTAGATGTGATACATCTTTTATTCTCAATACAAATTTATTTGCTTATGTTGTACTCCGCAGAATTAGAGGTGTGATTCCACATGTACAGAATTCAGTGGAAAACCTCTCACTGGTTTTGGTAGATTTTGGCTCATACCCATTGGTTAGCAAAAATACCCAGGTCTTTCCCCTCTTCAGTAAGCCCTGATGGTGAAAATAGAAGAGGAAAATAAATAGGGTGGGGTGTGAGGGTTTGGGAGTGTGATGATGGTTAAAAAAAAAATAAAAAATTGTCAGTAGCTTGAAGATCAGTTTCCTGCATGGTTCACATGTACCAAAACTTGTTCAAAAACTTAAAACACCTAGGAAATAGGAATAACCAGGATATTCACTGAGATCTGAAGAAAAAAAGTCAAGTGGATGTCACTATGATAAGCCATTTTATTTCTAGAAATAAAATTAAATTTAATTTCTAAGTTTTCATGCAACATTTATCTCGTTTATTTGTAAACTCGGTGTTTTGTCATTGCTTGGGTTGTGTAACAGGCCTGCCAAGTGACACTGCTGTGTTACTACTCAATGCATGAGTGACTTCCCTGGCAGAAGAACAGTGACTAAGAAAAATCTACTCATCCCTGAAAAATAAAGATTCATATGAAATATTCTGGAACAGATTCTTGAAAGTTTTTATGATGCTAAATGTATGGGCTTTTTCACTGATTATTTCTTTTGTTTCAGTTGCAAAATAATGAATGATTTCTTTTCTGCTCAGACAGTTCATATCAGTACCAGATATAATATCAGTACCAAATATAATATCAGTAGGGTATTTTACATTTCTATTCTTCTCTTTGAAGTTCCCATTTCCTGATCTTTCCACATTATCAATCCAAGAAAGCAATAAAATTTGCATTTAGCTTCAAATCTCTGAGAATAAGCCCTTTCACTACTGAATTTCTGCAAAAATGGAGCTGACGCTAAAATACTGCATGACTACTTATGAGAAGCCTCCATAGCATTTCTGATGGTCATGTGCTCACTGAAATGCATTTATACCTACTGGCAGAACTTCTGATTTTAACAAGTATTGCTTGGAAAAAAGAAAAATGTCTCTCTTTGGAATGACCGCAAATAAAAAGGATTGTAAAACCAGAAAAGTTAATTATCTGGTTTTATTTGGAATATTCATTCTACATTTGCACAAGGATTTTATTCAGCAATTCCTAGCTCAGATTTCATGATGGACACTAAGAAAGCATGCAGCAATACACATAAATGAAGTAATAAAAAGCTATCATAAACATTATTCAGACAATTACAAGCACCATAAAGGAACTGTAACATTATTAAATAATATAAGTCAACAAGATGCAGTGTTCTTGGGATTAAAAACAACAACTAATAAGTTCATGCATAAACAAAAGGCTCTAGGAACATCCAGTGTGTTATTTAACTTGCTTTATTTTTTCATAAAGTCTATTTGAATACTATTTTACAAAGGATTTACAGAGATTTCAGTGTAATTAGATGTCAGTACAAGCCACAGCAGGAGAGGGATCTGCACACTGCTCTGCTAGCTTGATGCAACACTTTGCGTAAACGCAGAAAGACAGTCTCCAGGGAATAAAGCGCAGATCAGACCTTCTCTTTTCCCTTGAGACTACCAACCATGCTAGTCACAGCAGAGATACACTTCCCTTTGGTAAAAGGCCAAAAGCAGACAACATTTTCATTGGAATTAGATGACCAAACGACATTTATTTTTTGAAGCTACAGAGACAAGTGATTTCAGTGCAGAAGATAAGTTGCCAACCTCAAGCCACCTTCTCCAACACGGACTCATTTTGGTACAAGAGATTGATATTGTACATAAAATACATATATTCTGCCAAGACTATGTTATGACTTCTTTTAAAAAACTAGTTTACGTTACTTGTTAAAAAAAAGTATCTCTCATACTCCAATGTATTTATCAGACATTAAAATCTGCTTGCTTCCTTTCTTCCTTGCTATCTAGAAGCAGCTCCCTTTCCTTGAATTAGAAGAGGACAACAACTTTAGCAGCAAGAGAGGAGTAAAAAAAAAGCTGTCCTTGTTTGACCTATCCATTTGTGTCCTGTCAAGATGAATTCTATCAATTCTATTATGTTGCTGTCATATCACACACTATATGACAGTCTTTAATATCATTAGAATACAACTTGACACATTGAGGCATTGTAAGGCAGTAAATAAATATTTTTAAATCCCCACAATCTGCTCATATTTTCAATATGCCGATAGACAAATGTGCCAATGCTTAGCAGGAGCTTAGAAGGAGTGCTACCTAAGGTTAGAGATCTGCTTCTTAGCACAAAGATGAACTGACTTCCACACTGAACTCATCTATTCTCCCATCAAAGTAATTACAGTGCCAGTCATGGCAGTAGAGGCTTCCACATTCTGCTCTGCCAACCTGATATGACTCTTACAAAAAGACCAAATTTCCCTCTTTAGGGAAAAAAAGCATAAATCAGAACTTCATCTGTCCCTTGAGACTGCCAAGAACTGCTAGTCTCAGGGGAGATGCATTTTCTTTGGTGACACACCAAAGACACACACTCTTCAATGAGGCCACTGTGTTTCTGTCAGCTGCCTTCTTTCACATGACATTGACCTTCAGAGCCTTTGAATGAAGGACTAGCTTGTCAAGCTTTGCATCTGAATAACACTAAAGATACTGCGAGAATAAACTCTGAGAGATCTTCAGCTGATATAAACCTGCATTGCACATTGAGGTAGCTATGCCTCTTTTATGCCACTTGAATGTGTTAAGATACTTGCAGTTCTGGATAAAGAGAAATTAGTTTGTACATACTTCCTGAAGCAGTACATGTATACTCCCTGAGAATATATATGACAGTCTTAAGCAGCCTAGATTGTAAGAATTCACATAATTGCTATAAACATTTTATTGAAAAGGTTGTTATTTCACGCAGGAAAATACAGAGATGTATGCTGGATTCTGCCTTAGATTTTCATTCAATTCATGGAGAATTCTGTTGAATTCCCCTTTCCAAGGACATTACAGAAATGGGAGAGCTCTTCAGTAAGCACTTTACTAAGATCTTGACTAAGTAAAAATCTACAGGCTCTGTCACGTAAAAATTTAGGCAGCTTCACCAGTGCCTTTCTAGCATCAAGAAATCTGCAGATCAGATAAAAAACTGCATCAGGATATTAAAAACCATACCTCCTTACATAAGAAAGTACTGTTTCTGACATGGAGAAAGTATAAGCAATTGCTATAATAACTCCACAAAATTCCCAAGAGTCACATGTTACATGCATTAGTCCTTTGCTTGGTCAGGGTGAAGATAACATAGCAGGTCTCCTGTGAAAGTCAGTAGGAAACTGCAAACTGGTTAATTTTTTAGAAGGTCTGTTTTCCTTCACACAAAGTACCAAGCTATTAAGCCATGAAACTGAGAGTTAAAGGTTGAAGGATTTCAGTGGAAATCAGATATGGAATCCCTTTTAAGTTAAAGCTGCAGAAATACTTAAACTTGAAATCTAATAAAGGCAGTAAAACTTCCCCTTGAGTTTAAACCCAGACAGGTAAATACCCAGTTTAATACCCGAATATCTAGTATTTGTAATGTGCAGAACTCCAACTGTAAAGGAATGGAAATGGAATAGAAATGAGAAAGATCATCAAGGAAAGCTCTGAATAAGATGTCAGAAGAGGTAAGAATGAAATTAAAACATCCAGAAGATGAACCAAATTAGATCTTATTAAGGAGATTAAAATGAACAAACAAAAAAAATCAGTGTAGTACTTAAAAAAAAAAGTCAATCTTGGGGAAAATTTTGCTCCATAATTTCATTGATGAAATTAACCCAAAAAGTAGGATTTCAATTCAAATTTGTCATTCATGGAAATGGCTGGAAATAATGAGTATCAAGAGATAAATTTGTCAGTCCATCAGCCATTATGACTTTGGCCCACCAGCACGATACTGCCATAGAAAAGGCAAAGGCAACTGCAGTGCATCCACAGAGGTATTTCCAATAGCCCTGATGCTATGGGTGAGGCTTGATCTAAAGTGCTGTTCTGTTCACACGTTCCCAAAATGGTGAATAGAAGCCAGACCTGTCTGTATGAGTGATAATTTATTTCTAATTAGGGTGCAGTAATTAAGTATTAACAGAAATGCTACATTACTAAAGCAATTGTTAGACTGTATGGTTTCAAAACTTCTTTTTGAAAAGCAGAGGGAAGAATGAAAATAAAGCTTTCAAAGCATTCTAAGCCCTCACAAGAACTTAAACTAATGCTGTTCTCAGCCAGCTTGGCAAGATGTTTTAGTGAATTCACAGTTGGCTCCTTTGGCCAAAGATGGCTAACATATAATAATTAGGGGAAAACCAGCATGACTGCTCTTTAAGTGAGTCATTAAGGACAACCAATTGATAGGTTTTAATATATTTTTGTTTTTCTGCTTATGAAGTTGTAGACCTTGGGGTGCCAGTAAGATATCTCTTGAAGTTAAATATCTTCAAGAGAGTTGATACTTCAGTAAAGAAAAAAGAGAATCTTTACAACCCTTAGCATTAACAACAAAGTGAGTAGATAGCAGATGAAAGAAGAAATGGCCCTTAAAGAAAAACTGTGAAAGCTATTAAAACACTATAGACCTAGACGAAGAACAGTGATGCACCTTTCCCCCCCCGAATTTCAAAGTCTAGTTTGTGTTCTGATTTGGAAAAAAACCCTACAGTATTGAAGAGGAAAAAAAAAAAAAAAAAAACAACAAAATCAGGAAAAAAAATCATATCATTCTCCATAAAGGAAATATAAAGAATTTTTGTACAGAATCAAAATGAATGATTCTAACCATTTCAGAATGTTTCATTTGGTCTGGTAATGCTAAAAAAGGGAGTTCCAGCATACATGAAGACAGCATCTAAGACCACCATTTTGGCAACTCATCTTAAACACATCAAGGAACCAGGTTTGGTGTTTTTACTCTTGTATTCCACCACAGGTGAACCAGAGATATAAAGCACTGTGATGAGTAAGAAGAGGTAAGGGCTCAGCCTAGGTTGCCTCATAGACAGAGTATCACGGAAAGTACTAGTGAGTGCTTCCAGAGTCATTTGGAGAAGCCTAAAGTGATAAACTCAAGCTAACATCCATCTCCAAAGCTAAATCAGTGTTTGGAGATCAACCTGCTGGCCACAAAATATGATAAATATTGAATCCAGTTGCTAATTTTACAGAGACAAAAAAACACTAGACAGATGTAGTAAGATATTAGGAATTTGAAATTCTTGCTACATCTTGGATTATTGCCATTTACTAACATAACACTTGATCATGCTTAGCATCTCATCTTCCTGTTCTCTCCTCTTCAGGGAAGGATTACATATAACTCTTATTCCTTGCTTCAGCTGATAAAGACATGTAAAGACACTTTGTTCTGAAGTCATTACTTACCCTAAAAAAAGGTTCTTTATTTGAAATGCTTCTCATGACCTCAGGAAATCCTCAGGGTGCATTCTGGGGAAGTTAATGCTAATCTGTTGCAATTTAATGCTTTTCATACTCCCTGGAGTAGGTGCTGTTGTAGAGGCTGCAGCTGTCTGTAGTCATTTGAGAGACATTCCAAACACGCACTGGTTGGTGAGCAAGGAACATATGAAAAACTCCATTGATGGGAGAAGAATCCCTTCTGGTGCACATCAACAAACAAGGATTGACCAATTGAACTTCCACCCCTGCCCCCACACCAGTGTCTTATTGTTCCTTCCCTGTCTCCTATACTGCAGCAGCAATTCAATGTCTGCTGCCAAAGGTAGGACAAGTACCCACATTCAGTACTAATCTTTTGGTCTCCACTGCTACAGCACCTGCAATAATTTCAACACCCAGTAACAGTGATATCTTGACTGCTCATGAGCAAAGACTAACACTGAAGCCACTTCCTCTGCCAAAGTACTCCTTCCTCTGTTCCTTGCTGAACAAAGGGCAGGTACTACGAGTTAGGGAGTTCACTGACATCAAGCAGCAGTCTCTCCACTGTGGACTCCAGGAAAACAGTCTGAGATTTCCATCAGGAATTCCTTTAGTGTTGTTGCTTTCTCAGCATGGCTAAGCTTTATTCTTAACACAAAACAGGGTTATGTAAATTAAGTTCCTTATCAACTTCCCTGACTACCTTTGAGTCCTTGATGTGCCACAGCATGTCATGGAACCTGTTAAGAGGAAGTGGCGTGAAAGGGCAGCAACTGAATAGTCACTCCTCTGTAACAGTATATTGGTACTGGTAACAATACATTGAATATCCATAGTTCTTTAAAGACAAGTATGCAGAGTGTCTCGTCAGCAAAAGGTGCAGCATCTTGCTTGTAGTTGGTTTAGAATACGATGCAAGTTCAACGTTCCATGTTTCCAGGCCCAACTTTCAACTATTCCAGCAAGGCCATACTGCTATTCTCAAAGCAGAACAGAAATTTGATACTCCCAAAACAGCAAAGCAAAGCAACCAGATAACATGTCATTATTTTAATTATGGCAGAAAGGAAATGTTTGTCAAGAAAGTGGGGACATATAAAGCTTCCATTCTTGTGTACTTACTGTCACTGCCTTAGGCTAAACGTGACTATGTTTTTTCCCCCTTCAGATATGCTAAACAGGGATTGGAAACAAAATCATAGAGCATATGTGGAATTAATCGCTGTTCTTTAGCAGACTGTAACAGTGTAGGTGCCCCCCATCTAAGCTTTGTGCCTCTTGCAGCTCCTGTCACTGTTTTCAGTATGGCCCAGTGTGCTCTCAAGCCCAGACTCCTCTTCCTTCTTTCAATTATTATGAGCCTTGGACTTATGGGTTGCAGCAGAAGCAGTTCATTCACTTGTACTGCTGACTCTAGGTACTATCTCCAGGACCAAATCAGGAGTCACTCCATCTTCAGGAGGAATTATATTCAGACCTTTCACAGAAGAAAGTTGGGAGTAATGACTGCCCTGATAGACACATCCAGCAGACATGGAAGAAGCAGACTCGATGAGGTGCACAGGTGCAGCCCAAGAGCAGTCACTACTACACCCCTTCCAGACTCACAGCAGTAGCAAAACTACCCACAGAAGCCATTAGCAGTATTCTAATGAGGTACTGCAACAAACAACACGAGGCTAAGCAATTCCTCACTTTCCTCCCCACACTTGTGTCCCCTTCCTATGACAAGATGCACTTCTGGGACTCTGCTTCTTCCAATAAGACTATCATCATCAAACATCAACTCTGTTCACCCTTCCTCATTCAGAATTCCTTTGCCTCACTTCCTGGCCCTCATCCTGCAAAGGCTCCACAGCTACTTCTCTCCCATGTGAACTAGAACTACCTTTTCTCCCTCCCTCTCTAAAAGGGTCTACTGAGGTAACTTGCTTCAGGGTAGCCTGCTGCCTCAGCCTTTGTCCGGTGCTAGAAGTAGGGCCCATTTCCTGTGGCATATCCTAGCGTTGTCATTCAGATATTTCTTTTGACATTCTGTTTTAAAGATTCCTCTTTCATCTCACAGAATGAAGGTGGAAGGCTTTCTGCAGTGAAATAAATCAATAAATAATTACCGCTTCATACAGCAGTGTACCATGAACCAGCACAACTGCTCAGATGAGACAAATAAATACCAGTGATTTTGGAAGAGTCCTTCCTTGATAGTCCTCAGCCTGCTAAGTATCTGTCATCAGAGCAAGAAGCATCTGTCTGCTGCTTCAAACCAAGTCACAGAGAATAAATGCACCTTGCAAAGCAATGTAAGTTCACCCAAGGAAAGAGATGGAGAAAAAGGGCAAAATAAGAGTTACATTAATATTAAAAAAAAAGCTGCATCAACACAAACGACTGGTCAACTTCAACGACTGTCTTCAGGCCATGACTGCTAGCTTTCCATACAAAAAGCCCTTAGAACCAAACCTTGGTCAGGAGCCCACTGTGACCCCAAGACCTTCTTCTGAAAGCTTGCCTCACAGGTGCAGCTGCAGAGGACTTGAAATTCACCCACTTGATGCAGGTTATTACAAGTCCAACAGACAAATCACTCACCTTCCTATCCGCAGATACACATCCAGGAAAATAAACCATGATATTTCCACTGTCAAATCTAAATAAAGTGAGAAATTCATAAGTGAAATAAGATCAAAGCATGTAAGCACAAAGGAAACTGTAACAGTTCCTCAACTACAAGCAGGATCAACAACACTGAAGACTTGTCTGTGTTCAGCTTGGATACGATTAATTTCCATTAGAAGCTAGAAGGGGGCCAGGATAGACAACCAAACCAGCCAATGGGATATTCAGTTCCACGGTGATGTTATGCCCGCTATGTAAGGGTAAAGGGAGGGCCAGGCAGGGCGCACACCTCTCTGGTGTGGAGCTGTTGGTACAGAGTCAGGAGGTTTAGTTATATAACTTGCTTTATATATGGTTTCATTACTGTTATTGTTACTGTTGTTTCTTCTCTTTCTGCATTTTCTATTAAATTCTCTTTATCTCAACCCCAAGGTTTTGTCTTTTTCTCCTTCTTCTCCTTCCCATCCCACCAGGAGGAAGGGATGAGTGAGCGGCCATATGGTGCTCAGCTCCTGGCTGGGTCTAAACTGTGGCAAGACTGTAGGACCTACTCTTTAAAAGCTCTACAGACACAAGTTTGACAGCTTACTCATGCACTACTCACGTACTTTGCAAGAGCTTGAGTTAGGACCCCTAACATACTGTAGGTTCTCGCTTCTCAGAGGAAAAAAAAAAAATTAAATTTGTTAACGTTGTCTTTTTTAAGTCTGTTAGGTTGGATGTGTTTTGTTGTGTTTTTTTTTTTAATATTCTGACTTTTCTAAGAATAGATCTTAATTGTCTACTTGAAAATGTAAGAGTAAGCCTAAAATTAGTAGCTAGTCAGAAAGGCCTCAAGACTTTTTCCATCTTCTGTATGAGAAAATTCTCACCAGCAACTTGCAAAAATTTGCTGTAGGCTGGATCCTTTCCAAACAGATACTGCTCTAGCTGAAGTCCCCAGTCACTACCAAACTATGTACTTTGAATGACTGGTCCAATATATCACTTTCTGATCTCTCGCATAGTGATCCATAAGAAACTCTAAAATTGCTTTCTTTTTCCTTTTTCCTATCCCCTTCACCAGACGAAGGAAATCTTCCCTCTTCCTGCAACTCACAGCAATCAGCATACAAGGCAACACCTCTTCCTGCTATTCCTCTTTCCTGAGCAAATAGTAGCCTCTTAAAAGAGCTCTTTCATACCTTAAATTCCAATCTTTGTGATGATCCAAATGATTTTCATGCATACATCAATTTCAAGAAACTGTCACAGTAAAAACTGTGAGCATTAACTTCACAACAGATTTCACAGTGGTCCAAATACTTTTGCTACATGAAAAATCTCCAGATGCACCGAATCATACAAATTTGCAATCATCAAATGATCAGGGATTTGACGAAAAGCCCAAAGTCAACAGAAATCAGCAACTGTTAGATTTACTAGCTGCACACTGGGATCTCACAAAATATTCTCCAGAATTAAAGCTGAATGCATATATATGGCACTAGCATACATGAAAGTAGAATATAGTACGAGGTGTTGTTCTTAAATGCACAATTTCAGTTGTTGAACTATACATGTCTGGGATATTTCAAAAGGGACACTCAAACTCAACATGTCAATTCAGGTGTCCCTTTTAGGAAATAATAGGTCTTACATGGAGCTTTGATCCAAGACCCTCTTAGTGCAGGGAGAATTGAGTGAAATTCCAGTTGCTGAAATTGGACCCCCACTGAAGAGGAGAAAAAAGGGAAAGATGGGAGTGAGCTGAGGGTGAACACAGAACATGCAAGAACAAAGAAGAATGAATGCACAGGATAAAAGCACACATAATCAAAAGAAAATATAAAAAGGTATCATCTTGCTAATTATTCAGTATACTATTTCTATGCTTGAATAATTTGACAACCTCTGTCTGTGAACAGAGACTGAACATAAATAATGAAAAAGGAAAAAACTTAGCAACATGGCAACAGATGTTTCAGCAGAAATTCTGTCAATTATATGACGACAAAGCAGCTGCTTGAGCAATTTTAAGTTAGCTTAGTTTCTGTAACATCAGATGTTTCCAGGGGCATCATTTCAGAGATGATACTGCCATTCAGAATATTTTTAAAAAATAATAATAAAAAAAAAAGAAACAAACTATAAAATATTTCAGATACATTTTATTTAGAGGCATAAATATTAAAAATTAAAAATAAACACTAAGGCTAAAAATTCTGTGTATGTATAGACACAGCTGGCAACGAGCACAGTGCATTCTATCAAATAATTGTACATTTGTATGATGTTGAATCATCAGTTGACAAATATTCACTAATGTAGACCTTTCATCAATTAGCCATGCTTCCCTTTACAAGAACTTCTAAACAGGACCTCCTCTCATGGTTCTTGTGTAAAGCAGAGTCAGTCTAACTAAACAAGCAACAATAGCTGAGCAAATATGTAAAATGTAATAGGATTCCAGTGTGGAAAATGAGGCTCACAGTAGTTTTAAAATCCACAATCTGCAAGTTTTTAATGCAAGTTTGAAACATAACGAAGTCAGTCTGACTCTGACATAGTGTCATGCACTCACCACAAAATCTGCCCTCCCCTTTTTGTTTCTTCACCAAAAGGAATGTCAGCTTTTCACAACACAGAAAATGGTGTTTAGCACTTCGCTCATCTGAGACTAAGTTTTAAACATGGATTGCACATTGCTTTTGTGACTGATTAATGTCTAAATAAGAGTCCACCGTTATACTAATAATGTCAGCTATACTGCATTCTACTTTTGAGAACATTGGTAACTTTGACTCTTACAGAAATAATTAACATAATCCTGTGTGGTATAGGAATATATTAAAGCACAACAGAAAAGAACAAACCCATCTTCTGTAGTTCTTCAAACAGTATAACTGAAAACAAAACCAATCTCAATTACTATTGTTGTGTGGCCATAAAAATCAAGCATCTAGAGTGTAAATTAGGAAGATGGCATGAGACAAAAATGGATACTATCTGAGATTCTGATTACCAAATTAAATATATCAGAATACAGGCAGTTATTTCAATCTACCTGACTGCACTAACAGGTCACAGTACTGGCAGTGGGAATTCCCTGAGCTTTGCTGAGGAAGACTCATGCAACCCCATGTCCCAGGTAACATGGATACAGTTATTTCTACAGCACACTGCTGTTAAGGTATACAATGATATACCAAGAATATTTGCAAGATTTTGGGACAAAGGGGTGTTTTTCAGTACAAAATCTCTGGCTAAACTACAAATATAATTTCTGCTAATTTACAGTCTCTCAGCTTCTGCAGAAGCCAATCCTTCCCTTTCTTATTTAAACATACAAAAGTCATATAATATTTAAAATGCTGCTTGAATTTGGAGACAGGACCAGAGGACAGTGAGAGCAGCTCACTATCTAAGCTACTATCTGTATCAACATCCTGTCACTATCTTTCTTTTGGTATTTTTCCTTCAACACAGTCACTTATTCTTGCAAATGTAAGTGCACAAGGACAATGGGGGGGGGTGGGTTATAGGGAGGCTGGGGGTGAGAATAATAAATAGGGATTGAATGGGAAAAACAAATTTTTAAAAACTCAAAAAAAAAACTAAATGAGGTTAGAAGCGGAAT